>CAUYRT010090871.1:0-55434 GCA_963574885.1 Lepilemur ruficaudatus | reverse complement strand
AATTCTTTTCCACGACAACGTCCAACTGCACATTACAAAACCAATGCTTCAAAAGTTGAACGAATTGGGCTACAAAGTTTTGCCTCATCCACCATATTCACCTGACCTCTTGTCAACTGACTACCATGTCTTCAAGCACCTCAACAACTTTTTACAGGGAAAACACTTCCACAACCAGCAGGATACAGAAAATGCTTTCCAAGAGTTCGTTGAATCCAGAAGCACAGATTTTTATGCTACAGGAATAAACAAACTTATTTCTCGTTGGCAAAAATGTGTTGATTTTAATGGTTCCTATTTTGATTAATAAAGACATGTTTGAGCCTAGTTACAATGATTTGAAATTCAGTCCAAAACTGCAATTACTTTTGCACCAACCTATTAAATGCAACAGCACTTTGGAAGACAGTCCAGTAGTTCCTCAAACAGTTAAGCATAGAGTATTCACATTACCCAGCACTTCTATTCCTAGGTATACCCAAAAGAAATGAAAAGATATGTCCACACAAAAACTGGTACACTCATGTCTATGGCATCATTATTCATAACAGCCAAAATGTGGAAAGAACCCAAATGTCCATTACCTGATGAATGTATAAATAAAATGTAGTACATCCATAAAACAGAGTATTATTCTGCAATAAAAAGTAATGAAGTACTAATACATGCTGTAACATGTATGAATCTTAAAAACATTATGTTAAGTGAAAGAAAACAGTCAGAAAAGACCACATATTACATGACTCCATTTATATGAAATGTTCAGAGTAGGCAAGTAAATAGAAAGTAGATTAGTAGTTGCTTAAGGAACAGGGAGGGGAGGGATGAGAAAATAGGAGGTGATAGGTAAAGGACATGGGGTTTCTTCTTTAAGTGATTAAAGTGTTCTAAAATTGTAATGATGGTGCACATATCTGTGAATATACTAAAAGCTACTAAATTATATATTTTAAATTGGTAAGTTGTATGGTATGTACATTATATCACAATAAAGCTGTTTTAAATAAAAACAAAAAAACAAATCACAGTACCAGGAAAAACATGGTCAAAATGTCATGTCATAAACCATGTTTAAACATGGTTTAAAATGTCATTTACACTAAGGTCCATTCAGTTACTTGAAAATACTTTTTTCAAGTTAGGCCAAAGGGAAACAAATGGCATTTTTACTACTAAAGCTCCCTTCTGATACTTGTTGGAAAGTTGCTACAAATTCTTATGATTTGTCCCTCCTAATTTAAAAAAGAGCAAGCAGAGAAAAGGAATTAATTAATAAATACTAATTACATATTAAAACTTAATATTTAATACACATTCAATGATTGATATTTTACATTCTTAACTTCATAATCACAACATTTAACTCTACTTATAAACAAGAAAACAGAAGTGTAGAAAGGTAAAGTGTTTTTCCCAAGGTCATAATGGTATAAAGGCTGGAAGATTTAAATGTGAGTTTTTCTGACTCAAGATCCTGTGCTCCTCTCACCCTACCAAACTAAACTGTCTCACTATTCCTGCTTCTTGTACTCTTAAGGCCTTCAAGTTGAACCATGAATAATGGACTTACTTGGCAAGGCGAGAAGAGCAACGTAGGTCTGTAGCTTCTCAAACACAGCTGTCATCTTTTTCATGTCCTGGGACAGCTCTAGATTCCTGGCTCTTAATGCGGATGTGCAAAGAGAAGATTCACATTCTTCTTCTAAACTAGGAATGGACATATTTTTAAGACGTGAGCATCCTGAATGATTTTCAATTAGCTGTTAGAAACCATTTAAATTCTCAAACAATGATATCCAAAGAGAGACATGCAGAAAAAGGAATTTGATCTCATTTATATGGTTCCATTTTTTACATCATGAAACACACGCTGCTTGCATAAATGTCAATGGAGTACCCAAGACTGAATGGAAGAAAAAGTGGCACAAAAACATTAAAATATTTTTAATATTTTAAAGATTAAAAATCCTTAATATTTACAATAAAAAAATATTTCATGGACTGAATTCCTTAAGAAAATTAATTACACAGGAACTGGTATTATTGCCACTAACACTAACAGAGAGAATCACTAAAAAACCTTTTTGAGTATATGTAATTTTTCAAATGCCAAACTGATTGGAAAAAAACAATCTAGAGGTTCAAATTTAAAAGTAAATGTTTAACATTCACAAAATACATTTTATCATTTTCAACTTTAAATAGTTACATGGGAAAACTTAATTATATGGTTAAAAAAATGTGGACTCAACAGTGTTAATGAAAAAATGTGGAGGTAATCAAGTAAAAAAAGCTTTTTACACAAAGCCAGAAAAGTTAGCATGGAATCTTAATTATATCCATTCTCTCTCCCTTGCCACTTCTCTTCTGTTTTATTTACAGCAAACAGCTTCATTCCATTCTAAGCCCATTTACTACTAAACAGTAGGTCATTTTGTCAATTAAAGTGGTATTTCAACCAATGCCACACAAATTGCCTAAAAACATGAATAACTCATGAGGCAGGGCTGAAACCATATTGGATAGAACACACCAAAAACAGAACTCTTAGCTCAAGAAAGGATTTATCCAGTCTTTTTAAAACTGTAATCATGAAAAAAATGAAGATAAAATAAAAATGCATAAATTTTTCTAAGAGTAAATACTTTTGTAATGGTTTTTAAACAGATTCTTCCTAAACATAAGCCAAATCAATAAGGTACTTTCAATTTTAATGTTAAACTTCTAGAGGCAATTTTCAAAAAAAAAAAAAAACTTTAATTATACTGAACTATAACATATAAAGATCTAAATGAAACTATAATTCATAATTATTAGTGTAGGTCATAATTCCCAGATTCCTAAAATCCTAACACATGAACAAATCATAGAATGTGGTTACTGAAATATCCTGTTGGGTTAGAATTAGGAAATAGGTTGTCTCTTAACACATATTAATTTTTTTAATGATGAAATTTTATATTTTTGAAAAGCTAAAACTTACTACTTTAGTTTTACAAGGACTTATGAACTATAATTACATATTTTCCATATCTGCAAGCGATTAACCTACATATTTTCTAAACCTTATTTTACAGTATATTGTAATAAATATATTCTTATTTTTCTTACGTTCCAGATATATTATTCTTCGATTTTTTTTTTAAGACTAAATCTTAGAATGAAAAAATTTAGGCCAGGCGTGGTGGCTCATGCCTGTAATCCTAGCACTCTGGGAGGCCGAGGCGGGAGGATCGTTTGAGCTCAGGAATTTGAAACCAGCCTGAGCAAAAGCAAGACCCCATCTCTACCAAAAATAGAAAAAATTAGCCGGGCATGGTGGCACATGCCTGTAGTCCCACCTACTGGGGAGGCTGAGGCAGGAGGATCACTTGAGCCCAGGAGTTTGAGGTTGCTGTGAGCTAGGCTGACTCCATGGCACTCTAGCCAGGGCAACAGAGTGAGACTCTGTCTCAAAAAAACAAGAATGAAAAAATAGAAGTCTTGGTAGTTTTAGACCAAATGCTAACTTACAAACAATATTATCAAATTTCAAGTAATATATATTGTTTTTTCTGCCTTTCCAGAAATATTTCAGGTAGAAAGATGAAAGATTACTAAATGACATATCCTATAAGGGCTAGAGTAGTTAATTAAAGTTTTTTGTTTATAACTTAAAATAAGTCACTAATAATAAATACAAGAATACACCTTTTCAAAGAAACCTAGGGATTATAAATCCAAATGTAAAGTTCACTATTATAACTCCCATCTAGATGTTTACTTACCACAAAGAGAAAATAGTAACCACAGTACAGAACTACTGAAAAATTGTAGCTGACAGACTACAATTCCATTTTCTTACATGTAAGTTTTTATGCTGTTCAACTATGCTTTTCCTCTTCACAAAAGTCCAAATCAGCCTATTACAAAAGGCACATATTACTATTTCATTAACTCTGGAGCAGATCAAGTTACACCCGTAATTCCCCAAGCCCCCTGACCTCCAGGGGCAAGTACCTTTTTAACTGATAAGGAAGAATCTTCCTAAGAAAACATATGTAGGAGGTTAAATGCTCTGAAAAAGTTTTCAATTTCACAGTTGTCTCCTGGAAAAGAAAAATAATTTCAAAGTTTAAAAGTGCTATTGAGCAAAAGAGGAACTCCCAGTCTCCAGAAGTACTAATTAAAACAAGGAAGAAAATTACCAGGACAGTCACAGTATCCTCAGTGATACTCTCAAATAAATGAAGCATTCCTTCCTCAAGAGGGCGGACATAGGACGCATTTTCATGAAGGTACTGTGAGAACTAAATAGGAGGGAAGCAACTGTGCATTAAATCACTGGAAAACAACAAACAACACATTTCTAAATGAACCCACTGACTTATAAACCTAAATTCTTTTGGAAACTTTTCCTGGAAATTTGGATTTTACACAGATGCCTCTAATAGTCCCAGATACTATCCCCAAGTGCCCATACCATTCCAGATTGAGGAACCAGAAGAGTGATGACACAATTAACAAACAGGATCAGAGGAAATGGGGAGAGATACTGCATTACAACCCAGCACCAACAGGCCAGCTTCCCTGAGCACCTGCTTCTCCATTGGGGTCCCAGTTTAAAAGAAAATTTTTTTTAAGATTTGAAAATCAAAACTGTATGACACAGATTTTTGTGTTACATACCTCATTTTCAAAAAACAAGCCTATTCATGACAACTTCTTATTTTACTGCATACAATATTCAGGGTTAACTAATTTCAGGAATGTATTTATCATCAAATGAGGATATGAAAACTTTCGTAACTGTCACTGATACCTTAGTATTTACAAAGGACTAATATGGTATAAATAATAGATTCACAAAAAAGTCCAGTAGGCATTTAGACAACTTAGAGGCAAAAAAGGTAATTTCACTTATGAGATATATCAATTATTTAAGTATTTTATAATAGCTCAAATTTTGATTTCTCAGAAGTATAAGATCTCATTTTGCAGAAATGTGATTCAACTGACTCCACTGCAAACTACACAGATATATGGCCCTGGGAAGCTCAATCTCTTTGGGCTTTAATCTTTCGAGCTGTAAAATAAGGTGAACTCCAATCTTACAGGTCTAAAGGTCTACTTTATGATTCCATGAACAAGTTTAAACACTCTGGTCATCTTTTAACAAATGGTTTCTGAATCTTCTTTAATATTATAGACTTATTAGAAAAATCAGAAAGGGCCTTTCATAGGCCAAAGCACCAAAGGTAAAATATTGAAAAATATATGAACTTCAAAATAACGAAGTATTTCAGACAAATTAAGATTAAGATGTTTGATTCTCACTATGTGAGTATAATATAGCAACAAGCTAAAATAAAATTCCAATGATGGACAAAGAACCAGTATTGGGTAGAAAATATTTTTTGATATCATAGAAGTATTTAAAAAAGCATAACTACATTACAGGACTGTTTTCCCTATCCACGTCTTCTGAAAGTTTTTTGCCAGCGATATTAAAGAACATTTCAAAGGCTCAAAGTTTAATTTCTATATAGTTTAATAGATTTGTGGAGTAAGACCAAAATTGATGAAAATCAAGCACCTACTGAGGGCTTCCTGTGTGTAAGGCATAATGGTGACAATGACAAGAGCTAAGCTTTACTGGGTGCTTATTATATGCCAGGCATATTCTTAGTGCCATACATGTATTATCTTATTTAAATCTCACCCATGTGTATCTGTGAGGTAAGTATTCTATCCCCCACTTTAAAGACGAGGAAACTGAAGCACAGAGAGACTAAGTAAATTTCCCAAGGGGACATAACTGGAAAGTGGCAGGCCTGGACTGGGAACCCCAGAAGTCTGACTCCAGAGTCCAAGTCTTGGCTACACTAATAGGCACTTAGGAGACCCATGGACATAAACACTTATTCAAACCCTGGAAATACTGCATGATGCACAAAACAAGCGGAGAAAAAGAATCTGGTTAAGTAGGAAGAGTGGCATGATTCATTTCAAACTGCCTATTGTGAGGCACCTAGAGCACATTTCCCTCAATTTCCCCCCTGTGGGAGCCAGCTTCCAAGATGGCCCCAGGGATCCCTACCTCCCGATATTATTGGCTTTGTATACTACCCTATTACATTGTCTCAGGGCTCGTCTGTATGACCAATACAATATGGCAGAAGTGATGGCATGTGACTACCTGGGCTACGTCATAAAAGGCATTGTGGCTTCCACCTTGCTCTCTTTTGGGATCACTTGCTATGGGGGAAGTTAGCTGCCATGTCACAAGGACACTTAACATTATGGAGAAGTGAGGCAATGAGAAACCAAGGCATCTAGCCAACGCCCAGCACTAACTCACCAGGCATGTGAGTGAGCCACCCAGGAAGCAAATCCCCTACCCCAGTGACATCGTGGTTGAAACCTTGTAATAGACTATGAGCCAGAAACCCCCAGTGAATCACCTCCTGAATTCTCGACCCACAGAAACTGTACGAGATAGTAAATGTTTGTTGTTTTAAACTACTAAGTTTTGAAGTAACTTATTACATACCAATACACTCACTAACATTTATTTTATCCTTTTCAGTTAAATGAAATTTTTCAAGCTATCTTCAATCATTTTTTAGAATTAGATAGGGAGAAAAAAAGGAAAGAAAGCAGCAAACTCTAATAGGTCCCCCAAAATGGCACACAGACTTAAGGAAGTGACATTTAAACCCTGTTTAAACCTCACAAACCCTGAAAATGCCCACCAGCCTCAACTAGAGAGGCAGTTTGACTCCCATTCCACAACCCAGCAGGAAGGGAAAAGGTCAGCTACAACACACAGGTTGTTTCCCTTTTAGACATGCCCAGTGATGAAAGTTACATAGTGAGTACAAACAGGAAGACCAAAAAATGCCAGCAAATTAACTTTTCCAACAATCAAATGGCACTTTTCATTATGTCACCCCCTGATCAAAAAGCTACAAAGGCCTCAATTCTATAAACAAAGTGGAGGTCTACGCCTTAGCTTGCCTTAGGGGCCTTTCAGAACCTGGAGCCATTTTTTCTTGTTTCAACCTTACTTTCCATTCCTCCCCTTCCAGGACTTCACGCTCCAGCCAAGACAGTTTGTTCATTACTCCTTCCCCATTCCCCATACTCCCTATGCTTTCCTGCTTCATGATTTTACTCATGACTTTCCGTCTTCTGAGGGGGAAAAAAATCATCCCAATTCTCTCCTCCTATTCAAATCTTGTTCATTCTTCAGGGCCCACTCAAATCCCTGAAGAATCTTCCCAGACATCACAACCAACAGCAATCTTCCTCCCTGGTGATCTCATACCACTTACCAGCCATACCTCTCACTCACAATGAGGTCTTTTAACAGCTCCTCTAGTGTTTAATTTCTTAAGAATTTCCATTTTTGCCATATTTTATCTTGAAGTAAAAACTACTTTTAGTGTTTTTCCATATCCTCCACAGTACCTGGCTGATGCACAGAAGTAGTCTGAAAATAAATAACGTCTGCCTCTTTGTTCGGGGCAAACAAAATCTATTCTGAGTTAAATTTACCTTCTGATTCAATGGAGATATAGTGTCGATGGCAGAATCAACAGGAAAAATCTGAATCCTCTGTTCTGTGTAGGTGTGAAAGTTCAGAAGAGCTGTCACAAGATCTTGGACAAAAGCCAGGGCCTGCCCAGCAATATCCCTCATCTTCAGCTTTAAAATAAAAAGTACACAGATAAAGTTAACCATCAAATTACTATTCTAACAGTACTTTATTAAGTCTGCTTCTGGAGAAAACATTTGAATTCTACTGTGAATTCTTAAATTCATTCGCTCTCACTTGAATTTCAATATTCCTATCTAAGTAATTAGAAAGCCACTAATTTGGGCAAATACACCTCCTCCACTTAACTTAGGCCACTTAAGTTTAAGGTCTACCAACCCACAAGTATTGCTGAAAAATTAATGCACCCCATAATTGAGTTCCAATGTTATGAGATAAGAGATAGCGAAAATCTGTATTGCTCATGAATTCCAATAAAAAGTAAGTCACACTCTTTGAAGAAATGTATGAGAAAGTAAATCAAAAGTTAAATGCAATGATTTAGTGCACTAAACAGAGGCCCAAACAACTAATCCTTGTTTCTGGAAAGCCTGGCATACACATGGCTGAAAATAAAAACATGTACTTCATCTTTTACCTGGTGCCTTCTATTGTGGAGTGGAACGTTCAGAGCATTATATTGACTATATTCTACAAAACAAAAATAATGTACATTAAGTCTCACTTTAATTTATAGAAAAATAGCTTAACTGCAAAAGGAATGCTCTGCAGCAAAATCAGCTTTACATAAGAATTTAAAATGATCAACACCACAATCACAGTATAGGAGGTTAATGGAATTTACATAGAATCAGTGGTTTCTCAAGATAAAGTAATACTTCTAATTTTTTTTAACTTGAAGATTAAAAAAACAAATCCTGCATTTCCATTTCTAAAAATCATTTAGAATACTTCTTTGGGGACTATCAAGATTACTTAGAAAGGCTCAGCTGTTCTTGCTGTGTTCAGTCTTTCTCCCTCCTAAAATAACCCTGCACATGGCTGCCACACTGATCATCCAAAAATACCACTGCTTTCACGACACGACGATATTCAAAAATCTATTACTATCTGCCACTGTTGATCCTAATGACTCAATCCTAACTCTCCTGAGATGGTTCCAATATCTTTCTCACAGTGCTCCTTTATACACAAGTCTGTCATCAATCTCTGACAGCCTCCGCACACCTGACCTCACATGTCCTCAACCTCCTTGTCCTAACGATCTGCATCTCTACTCACCACTTCAGCCACTCGAACCTGCCGTGCTCTGCCTGTGTCCTCAGTCCAATGCCAAAAATCTGATTCTCAAAGTTCCTGTGCCATTTTCATCCAGTTCTCTATCTCCATTTGCTGCTAACTCACCATGTATTCCCAGCTTGATCTCCCGTCCATCAACACCTCTCTATTCTCCTATCAGCCCTCTTTCTTTCAGCCTTGATTATTTTGCTTCCAGGCCTGGACCATCACTTCAACAATGCTTTTGCTAACAAAAAACCAGAGCAGAGTCCACTGCAATATAGTCTGCCTAACTTCAGGGGGCTCCAACTCTACTCTGCAATCCATAACTTCACTGCCATGTCCCTGTCATACCTCCCACAACACCTATTCCAAACCTGTTCCATTTCAAGCCCCTAATACCATCCTTCCTCTCCTCCCCTGCCCCAATGGATGGGATGGCCTCCCCGCTAATACGCCAAGATGAAGAGAGCCAAAGTGAAAGGGTTCTTATGCTCCCTACCCTCCATCTCAGGGTCCACGGCTCATATACCCTCCTCCAGGGCCCTTAGCAACAGCTGCTTCTGACTGGCTCAGGGACCTCGCCCATCAATCATTCCCTCCTCCTGTCTTTAGTATCACCTCATTACCAAAAAAGCATTTGTTGCAGCTCATTTGACTCTATCTCCACAGTGAGCTCTTTTCCTTTACTTATATCATACTTAATTCTCTGCCCTCACCCCATCCCAGCACACGCAGCCTTTTCTTTTACTTTGCTAGCCTGTTGGGATCTCATCCTTTTCCATTTCCTTCATTCTCACTACTTTAAAGTCAGCATTGCTCTGCCTGTTTCCTCAGCACCTATTCACTTCTAATCCGTATACTAATAATCTGGTGTCCACCTATACCCTGCACAGAAGTGCTCCTCTGAAACGATAACAGTTCTCTTGAAGTCACAAAATCCAGCCACCAAACCCAATTGATTACCACCATCACCTTCTAACCTCTCCACAGCAATGTGCAGAGCTGACGTGCACCACCAGGTTGAAACTCGCCCTCCTCTAGCTTCTATCTCACCCCATTTCCACAGCCCTCCCCTCCTTATCTCTGAGAGGGAGAACTCGCCAATGACCCTATACAGGGTCCTCACGGCACTGTGCACCCCCCACCCCAACATGGGAGCTCATCCAGCCCAAGAGGGTCAGCACCAGTTTCTCTGTCAAGGTCTAATCTTTTATTTATGAGTACACACACCAATAGTTAGACAGATACAAATCCATCTGCCTGTCAGAACACTAAACGACAACAAAGTTAACCTCATCACTTTTCCCATAAACCTGCTCCCGTCTACCTCTTTTATTTCCTGCTTCCGCCTCACTGCCTCCTCCCTCTTCCATGCCTCCTTCAAAGGGCCATGTTTTCCTTCTCCCTCCACAAGATCTTCTCCATCTCCCTGATAACCTGGGCTAAGCCTTCATAACAGGACACCAGGACAATCAAAACAATAGCCTCAGCCTTCCTCCTCCCACTCTAGGGTAATCTATACTCTGTTGCCAGATTAACCTTGTGAATACACAAATCTCATCACGATGTTCCCTGGCTCAAGCACCTCTCCAACCACCCCACTGCTTTGTGAATAAGGTTCCCAGTCCCTTAGCCCAGAACTTTAGGGTCCAGTCCCATCCTCCCTTTCAGAACTTACCCATCATTGCCCTCCACTTCCCACCAGCCCACCCTAGTCTCCTGTCTTACTGAATTATGGTTGTGATGGCACCTTTGACCCTATATACCACATTTCATGCAATTCCCTGGCTGTTTTCCTTCATCTCTGCCCAACAAAACCTGCAAATGCATCCAGGCCCGGCTCAAAGTATATTTCTTCTGGCAAGGCTTTCCCAAACAATGCCAGTAGCAGTAATGTCTCCTTCCTCTGAAACTCTGAAACTCCAAGAGGGTCTTCATGACATAGTCTAGTTTATTTCTAGGCAATTCTACATCTATCTTTGCCCAACTAGACTATAAACTTCTTCTTTGTCCAGGTAGAGATTGTTGTATGATAAATTTTTGCATCCCTTACGCTAACCATCCATCTAGGCACTCAGCAAATGATCTCCAAATATTTTAAGACTAAAAGTAGTAACCCATTTGTGACATGATAAGGACCTAAAACACAGTGACTAGTATTAGAAAAGGATAAATTCCAGATTCAGGAGAAAATTATTAGAACCTAATGAATAACTGCTACAAATATTAAAGGGAAGATGTGATGCCAAGGTTTCAAACCCAGTGAATCAAAGTATGCCAGTGCTATTTACACTAATGCAGAAACTAGAAACAGGTGGTGTTTTCAAAGGGGAATTTACATTTTTGATAACATGGCGACATAGGCTGATTTTAGTGCAACATCACACTGCTAACTTTCTTTAATTTCTTTCTTTTCCTCTTTTTTTAGGTCTTCCCTGAGAGAAATTTAGGGGAAGTAAAAAATTAAGTTCAACCATGTGATTGTAGAAAAAGGAAATCTGTATTAATTTGAATGTAGGTTTCAAAATCCAAACAATAAAATACTGTATTTGCTTTCAAGGTTTTGACTTAATTCCTATCTAAAAATTATAAATTTGGCACCTGTTACACATGTAAGGTAATTTTTTTTAAGTTATTTTTTGTTGCTCTTGGGAGTGTAAATTACCAGATCATTCCCAGAAGAGGAAGGAGTAGGAAGCAGGGCTTACCCGAGTCAGCTTCCTAACTATAACTGGGGATTGACCAAGAGGTAGGAGATATCAGGCTGAGATATCAGTTTGCGAAGATCCACCTTCCACCACCAACCTCACCCCCATGAACAACTTTTCTTTTCTTTTTTTTTTACCTTATTGAATCAAACAACTTTTCTTACACAAATATTCAACTCCTTTATGTGCAGGTTGATTTTACTTTGGGATATGCCAAATACATGCAATCAAAAAATGTGTGGATTTGGGCTTCTTCTAGGAAGATTGGCTTCGGAGTAGTTATATGACAATTTAAAATCTTCCTATGAAATATGAGGACCAAAGCTGAGCAAAAGAACAAAAACAGAGCAACTCTCTATTGGGCCAATTATATTTACTGCCAAATAGATTAGAAATTATTTTAATTAGTCAGCTACCACAGAGAGGTTCAAAGTTGCAAATAACGGAAAACAGTATATAATACCTACTTGTATCATTGAAAGGTACTTTTTCATTGATGATTGATAAGGATTCCTCTAATCTACCTGACAAATCTTCATGAAGATTCTTTAACTGTAATTGACTGAAAGAAAAAAAATACAAAGCCACATTATCACCAATCATAGAGTGAATCCTCATTTGCTTGTTACTTTAACAGCTGGTATCAGGCTTTCAGAGAATTGTGCCTGACATCTGGGATACGCCTAATGGAAAGTTATTAAAAGATGAAAATAAGAAAAACACCAACCCTGGATTCTAAAGTCCCCGAGACTTCTGTAGAATAATGTGTAAGCTTGGAAGAATTTTATCACAGTCCAGGATAGTATACAACCTTAAGTTTATTTCCTCAAGCTCAAAATAATCTTAGAGCCACTTCAAAATCATAATTTTTTCTCATTACAACACATAAATGTTTATTCAAGTATCACTGTAAAGTTTTTAAGTACATATTATAAAAGATTTTTTTTCTTTGAGCTCAAAAGCTGAGAATTTCTGGTTTTGATTCTACTATGAGCACAGGTACACATCTAATCATGCATGTAGTTCTACCAATGCAACTAAATTGAAGTAAGAAATTCACGTGATCGATCCTATTGGAGTATGTCTTTACCACGCATTACTAAATAATATTTTAAGATTTAGATATATCCAAATTAGATCACATAACCTCTATTTTATCCAAAATGTACCATTAAAAGTTTGGCACAGTTATTATTAGTCAGCTTTCCTGCCTTGGACTATCAGAGGGCCCCTCTGTTTAGAGAAGTTTGAAACAGGAAGTACCTAGTTCTCAGTACAGGAACCCCAGGACACTATCTGCCATTGCCCAAGACACCTGCAGGTTGAGGACTAATGAACACTCTATCAAGAATGTTTGAAGCCCCAGAGATCCCAGAACTAAAAACGATCCTGGAAATTACATACTCCCTACTCCCATCTCCTCATTTTAAATGTGAGACAGTTAAGACAGAGGAGTTGCTAAAACCAAAACTCAAGTCTTCTGAGTCTTACTTCAAGAGCTGCCTTGGAATTCAAGTTTCCACATACCATTCTTCTGTTCGAAGTCGACATTCCTTGGCCTCCTTTTCTAGAGTCTGAGATTTTACCTGCATTTTAGAAGAAAGAGAAAAGCAGATGGCTCAGACTACAGATGGGAACACACTTAGGAGACGCTGCAGGCAACAGTCTCAACTGGAATGACTAACTCTGTGTTCTATAAAATGCAGAGATGATTTACAAAAGCCTCAACTATTTCTTAAAGTGCTCTCACAAACAGGGGGCCTTACTTCTAGTTTAGCCTTGTCATTCTGCAGTTTCTCAATGGTTTCCATGTACTTCCGGGTCAGGCCGTCAACCACAGCTTGGTGCTGGGCCGCTTCTGTCTCCAGAGCAGCCAGCCGACTCCTCAGCTCTGCTTCCACGTGCTTGTGTTGTTCATCAGCTTCAAAAAACTGCAAAGAAAAGACCATTTTCTCTTCTCACAATATTCTAATATACATAAATGAGAAAAAAACCATCAGTGACTACACACTGAGCCACTCTCACATGGTTCCACGTGCTCACTGCACTAAACTTGCACAGGCATTATCTCCTTCAATCCTCACAATCATCAGAGCTAGTACTATGGTTATCCCTGTTTACAGATATGGAAACTGAAGCTTAAAGGGGTTACGTAACTTGCCTAATGTCTCATAGTTAAAATACAGTGGAAATGGGATTTAACAAAGGAAACCTACTCCAAAGCCTGCACCTCTTTCCTCTCAGTCTCAAGGATTTCTATTTCAAACAATTTATGGCACAAATAAAATTCAACTCATCAGGGTATAACTCTTCTACTAGGCTAACTTCCAAAATAAAATAATCAAAATTAAAATAGGTGGTATTCCTAAAATAGGTAAAGCTCTTTCCCCTTAATGAGAGTCCAATACCAATTAAGAATTATAAATACTTAGACACAAAATACACAGAGGTCAAAGTTCATTTTTTAAAAGTTTTCAAAGAATGAGAATTAGTACATTTATTTTTCACCATTTGACCAAAAAAAATATCAGGAGGTATAGTTGGATACACTACACTATGACTATGCTCAACGGTTTGGAAGCAGACATTGCTTTTCAACATTCCATAAATGACTGCCATGAGTGAGGCCCTGTCCTGGAGCTAAACATACAACATATGTGGTCCACATCCTCATAGACCTTACAGTCTAACCAAGGTATAGAAGCAAACTAATAAAACATCAGTGAATTAAAAAGCAAAGACAACTTATTGATAAGCCCCCATTTAAAAATGACTGCCTGATCACTTCTGGTATAAGATGAATAGTGTGCAGTATATTTCTGTACCGTTAAGTTATAAAGCTAATCTGCTGTACTCCAAACAAATGCATACAGCACTTCTAAGCACACATCCACATAAAGATATGTGTGAGATTTAAGAAAAGCATAAATGCCACTGACATATATGACTTAAAGACCAGAGGAGACATTAAAACATCCACAGAGACACAAAACACTTTATGTGCATTGGCTTTTTCACACTCTAGTTCATACAACCCATTTTTTAAACTGATATGGAAAAACAGAAAGATTTCCTCACTTGTATGTGCAACCGTTCATTCTCTTCTATCTTCTTTTGCAGATCTTCATCAAAGACACTCTTCTGCTCTTGACTCAACTGAGAAGAAGATTCTCCACTTTTCTGATGGAAAGAATAAGTTATGTCCACATTACTTTCATCCTTTAGAGAAACATCCTAAGGTACACAGATTCTCTAGCACCTTAGTAGCTTGTCTCTTCTACGTGTTCACCATTTTCAAACAATCCTGCAAAAGGTATACAGTCCATCATTTAACTTTTCCTATGTGATACAAGTTGGAACTGCAAATATTGCAATGGGCAGGAAAGTTTTAAAAAGAGAGAGAGAAAAGAACAGATAAGCCTCACTACTTTCTTTGCAGATGAATTCAGGAGAAGTTCTGTTGGAAGACAGAGCAGACCCAGAAAGCTAGCAACATAAACACGCCATAAATATTTCAATTTGGTCTTTCGGTTCAGGAAATGAGAGTTTTAGCAATTCCATAAGTCTGAATTATTAAACCCCATTAAGAAATTGTAATAAATTATAACAGCATCCACAAAGTTAAGTTTATATCAAAGCCCATATAAATTTCTAAATTTAAAAAGAAAACCACATAAAATAAAGCTATTATAAATAAACATAAGAAAAAAGCTCAAAGATTAATTAAAATCCCTTCCTTTTGGTTTTTTACTAATAAATAACTTCTTCTACATGGAAGAATAGTACTATTTAAAAGATCTAATAATGAACATTTGTTTTCATGTAATACATAGAACTGAGACGATTCCAGGAACAGTCTAACAATGAAACTGTGTCTAGACATCTGTCACTACCCTTCTCTCTTTTTTGTACCCTCACTCCTCACTTAAAATGAAGTCACATACTGATCCAATGTAATCAGTGATTAAAAAGCCCTTTAAAAATGAAGCAGCTATATTAAAAAAACATTAAATATGCACCATGTTTGAAACACAAGATGTGAATAAGGAACACTGCTGAATGACATATTCTGGGTCCTCAGTGCTTCCAAATTTAGAAAGCTTTAATTAAAATTAATTTACAAGTGTCACATCCAAGCCTCTACTAAACAGTCCTAGGCAAGGACATTAATAACCTGGGGAGCATGTTTGAAGCCTAGATGGCTATTCCCTCCCCTAACCATCTTTGAGCATTTCCAGGACGTGTATTTTGACAAAGTTTCCCAAGCGCTTCTAACAGTTATACCTTCTCTGTCCCTCCGACCCCCCATTGTTTGAATACTACCACTCTACAGCATCCTCTCATGCAGGCAAAACATATATGGAAAGGTATTAATATAGAATTGTGGCAACTCCCCAATATATGGCAAATATGGTCCTAGGCACTTTTACATGATCCCATTTAATCCTCACAACAAAGTCTCATCCCCACTTTGCTGATGGAGAAACTGAGGTTGCAAGGTTAAAACTTTTGCCTAAAACCATACATTTATAAACAGTAGGCAAAGAATTCAAGCCTGGGCTTAACTCCAAAGCCTGTGCTCGTCCTTGACACTGCATTTCTTCAGAGTCACTGTGTGCCTTCTCTCCTTCCCTCCTATTCATTCTATTGTTAACTGCCTCAGTCTACTCATTGGTAGAGTGTTTTCTATATACAAGATTTAAAGACTCAATCACTAACTACTACCCTTAGGAAAAAAGCAACTTCTTAATTATAGAATGTTCAAAGTACTAGATCAAACAACTCAGAGCATTAAGAATCTTGCCTCACCATATAAAACCATAAGGGAAAAAATTAATCTTTAAATCTCAGGACAAGAATACCAAATTGGCCTCATAAGAATAAACACTAAGAAAATACATCTGCAGTGAACTTATAAACCTAAGGTATGAATGTTTCAACTGCTATTTTCTTATAAGTAGTTATACTTTCACAGTCTCTCTCATTTTATTTGTCCTACCTTGTGTTAATGGCAATTTGGTATAAGTAAAAGGTACCAACCATTTTGCCCAATATGAGTTATTCCATTGACTTTTCTCAGCCACTAAATTATGCACGTTTGCTCCTAATAAATTCTTTAAAACTGACTTTCATGAGAAAATATCCCTAACCCTTAGTATATATTAATAGTAAATGTCTGCTTTTTTGACTCAATATCCAGATGTATCAATGAAACATTAGAGAATTTGAGAGGGGGGTCTTCTGTTAAAACTAGGATGGCCTGTAGACGTCTGTGTCTAATGACAAGGTCGCATTAACCTGCATTTATTTGAACCTACCTTGTTTTTCTTGCCTCGGGGTTCACTTAGAGATAGTTCATCTTGAAGTAGCTCTACCCTCTTGGCAAGCTGCAGATTTCGAAATGTCAAACTGTCCATTTCCTGTTGCAGTTTTCTCAAAGACTGATCCTTCATTTTCAGTTGTTCCTATATCAAAGTGAAAACAGACCATTCCTCACAGTTTAGCCCTACAGTTTAGAAATAATAATAATAATAAAAATTTTTGTCTCACTAAAATATAATCAAAACCTCTTGCTTTAGGGAATTCAAGTTTTATGTTTATCACTGCAGTTTTTATGTTTTTAGCTCTGTTCTGCGAAAAAAAAATCATCTTCTGGCCAAACCAAGTAAATTTAAAAAGAAAATAAAAAGAGCATTTGCTGAAATAACATATCATCATCAACTTAAAGCAAAATATCCACAACTCTATGTTGTTATATCTACGGCAGTGAATAGACACAAAGCCTGAGGCTACAAGTTTACAAACTCAAATTTTTAAAGAGAACTTCAGACTCACTGATGATTCCCTTCAGTGAGCAAGAATGAGAAAAAATATATTTATATTCCTTTTTTTCTATAAATTCCCCCAAATTTAAATTAGTCAAAATTAAGCCCTTTCAACACACTTAATTCTACTTTAACTATTCTGATATGTCAAAGACAAAAATTTATATTATCATAACAAAAATATTTTCAGACAATGTATTCACTGATAAACACAGATGGCCATGTACTACTGTTTATTAAAAGAAATGAGTGTTTCCAGTTTCATTACTTCTACTGAAACAAACAGTTATAAAGCCAAGAAGAAGTCATGTTTTAATGAATAGACAATTTAACTATATTGAAACAGCAACCTTAATACCATAGGCTGGTATCTATAATCTACTGATACTATTTTCATGTTCAAAGCAGTGCTAGAACACTAGAACAGCAATATGCTCCCATTAAATAGAAAAACGCTTTTCTTTTCTACAGTTTGTTTAGTAAGTCCTTAATTTTTACTTGAAGTTCAAAGGTAAACTTAGGCCCAGCCCATGTCCAAATTATCATTTCAAATTAAAGAAATTCAAATCAATGAATATTTACTATACCCACAGTTCATTAAAGAGACAAACCCAATAAAATCAAAAGCCTACTGTAACAAAGGACATCCTAACATTCCTGTCTAGCAAACTGGCAAATTGTCACTTTACTATAATTATAATGACCACTGTAATAAATAGTAAAACAGAAAGTAATTTCTTTCTATTCTCATAATTAATTATCACTAGTTGACTAATGTTCCAACTCCATTACTAATCGTTAATTTCAGGAGACATCTAGCCCAACCTCTCTTTAAACTCCAGTTTCTGCAATGGGGATGATAACGTTATCTAGCATCACAGAGCTGTTGTCAACACTAAATGAGAAAATAGATACAAGGTATTTACAAAACACCTGGCACACTGAGTGCTCACTAGATGGAACAAGGTGCCACAGTCACCACTGCCACCACTGCTACCATCACAGAGTTAATCAGACACAACCAGCAACAGGAGGGTGTCAAACACCAGAGCAGACTACTACGATAAGCTAGGAAACACCTTCCCCAGCAATAGGTTTAAACATTATTAGGAGAGCTGGTGATCCTTTCTTCAACGTTTTTGGTAAAACAGTAACATGACTAACAAATCCTGACTAGAAAGCCTTTTTTTTTTTTTTCATAATTTTGGCTTGAGTAGAGAGAGCTTCGAAAGTACGGGTCGGGTGTTCTGAATCATCTCAGCCCTGAGACTGTGGGAACAGTGCCTGAGGAGAGGACAGTCTCAGAGACGTATTTTCCTAATGTAGGGCCCAACACTGGCTACATAAAAAGACATATTTCTGGGACTTAGTTATCTGCGTGGAGCCACCTAGTATAAACTACTGGTTGGGGGCTACTCCAGAAAGAGATCAGACTAAAAGGAATCCTAATCCTATCAGTCTAAAGAGAGGGGAGGGAGCAAGAAAGAGAGAGAGTGAAAGAGTGAGGTAGGCAATATATTTAACTGAAACTTGGCCAAGAAGGAATCCATACCCTAGAATTAATTTATCCATTTAAAATATCACAAAGCAATATTTATTACATGCCTACTGGAATGAGGTAGAGACAAATTACTTCATCTCCTATCATATTTCTCCCCTCAGTTAACAAAGGTGCTGATGATAAAATGTATCACTCGGAGTGTCCTGATTAACACAGATGATTACTATTAAGTAGCTCAACTAAAGGCAGGATTAATGGAATGATTCACACATTCAAATCCATTTATTAGGGACCTACCATCTGCTGAGTGCTAGGGATACAAATATGAATATGACACAGCCTCCCTCAGAGTGCTATCCAGTGATGACGATAGATAAGAAGCCCCATGAGTCCAGATGAACTGAGCTAAATAAAGGTTTTGAAGTATAGGAGAAATTAGATAAAGTCCAATCATACTTTTTTGGTAATTTTTAACCAAGGAAATCAAAGTACATCATATTCACACCTAAGCAAGTAAAATGACAAAAACCTGTATCACCAACCCCTATCCCTAGTGAATCAGTGTCAGAGCTGGGACTTTAACCCAGAAAACCAGCTGAATTCCGAGCTTTGAGTACCACCAAACACTAACCTAATCCTTACAATACAAACACCCTGTTGCATACCTTTAACGCAGCAGAATTTGCTTGTTCATCCACAACACCTTTTTTCAGGACCTGATTCTGAGCCCGAAGCTGAAAACATAGAAAGTAATAATTAATTTTAATATGAAGCAATCAGTTATATCAAGGAAATCGATTAAAGTATTTTACAGGGATCATGACACTGAGTGAATGTCTCCTCACACATATGTAAGAACAAAAAAAAATTAGCCTCAGAGATGGTAATAGACACCATAACATGCCATTTTACAGATAAGGACACACAGGCCAAGTTGCCCAGTGACATAAAACTAATTAATGGCAAAAGTGGGACTAAAATCCACGTTTCCCAATTTCTAGTGCATCATCCTTTCTATGAAACCAAGTCATGTCCCTAAATAAAAACTAATACAATAAATAACAGGGTACTGAATGTGCCTTTTTTCTTAAAATTCTGGCAAACCATTCATTTGTAAAATACATACAGTTAAACTAATTATGAAACAAGAATTGTACAGAAAATCAAAATGTGGGCCATCAACATTCCCAGTGGGACACTGCGCCTAACATTAGACATGCAAATGTCATCATTAATGATGGCCACAGGAATGACAGACATGTTATCAGGCATCAGCTGAGGCAGTGTACAAAAGCAACTAAGAAAGCTCAATTTAAAAATTAGTATCTGCTTACATTTGAATGCTTATTACAATAGCAGACACCATCCTAAGTACTTGCCATGTGTTACCCCATCTAATCCTCACAGTCGTGTGAGGACTAATTATCAGTCTAATTATCTCCATTTTACAGATGAGGAAACTGAGGTACCGAGAAGTTAAGCAGCAATGCTGAGATTCAGACCCTACCAGTTTGGACTCCAGAGTCATAATGCCAATTAGGTAACACTGGCTACTTTTTTACAAAGCTTTGTTTAAGTGAGAAAAGCAGTGAGCTGGAGATGTTTTTTCATAGTTAATTATTAAAAATGGAGGTATAGCTTTACTTTAAACGAAGCATACAAATCAAAAATTATACAGCTTAATAAATTTTTATTTAATGTATACATTACTCATGTATACATCTAGTTACTTGTGTAGCTACCACTGGCAGGGTTTTAAAAGATAAAATCACTTCTGTAGTAAGAATAAAGCATTCTCAACAAAGAGAACACAGAGCATGTTAAGTATAGATACATAAGTCCATTGTAGCCAAAGCAAAAGGTTTACAGACCAATATTCTGAGGGCTCAGAGACCATGAAAGATCAGATTCTTCTCTGAGAAACTGAAAGAATGGGATAATTTTATCTACAAGCTTTTAAAAAAATCTATTTCTAATTCTGTATAGCTTAGATCTATCTCCTGAGAACAGAGAACAGAAATGACTCTTTTTCTGTGCCAAAAGAGTAGGAATATTTGAATGCTAAATCTTAAACTGAGTATTTAAAACTCAATAGAAAATTTAGCTAAGATTCTAAAATGAAAAGCAAGAACACTGCAGGATATTCAACAGTTTGAGCAAAAGACAGACTAAAAAGATGAGCATCTTCTATTCTTAGAAAGTTAAAGATCACAGTTCATTACCACAATAGAAAGCAGACCTAAATCTTTGCTCTGCCATTTACTAGACTATATAAACTTGGGGAATTCACTTAACCTTCCTGAGCTTCAGCTACATGGTCTATAGAATGGATAAGCACATCTACTCTATCTTTCTTCTGAGGCTATTGTGAGAACCAGGCAAGAATCCTACGGCAAAGTACTTTCTAAACCATAAAATGCTCCACGAATGGAAACAGAGCTCTTATTATCAGAGTGGACTCAAAGGGACAACAGATACATTCATTACAATTTCCATGGTGTAAGGCATTGTACTAAATGATATGGGGGAGACAAAGAAGTAAAAGATGTGGTCACTGTTTCCAAAGAACTTACAATTTAAAAGGGAAGATAAAATAGTAAAAGATTACTAACAATACTAGTATTTCCTGCTTAAATAAAAAAAAAAGTAGCATAAACCACACCCAGTGTCTCATGCCTGTAATCCCAGCACTTTGGGGGACCGAGGTGGGAGGATCACTTGAGATCAGGGGTTCGAGACCAGCCTGGGCAACACAGCAAGACCCCGTCTCTGCAAAAAATAGAAAAATTAGCTGGGCATGGTGGCACGCATCTGTAGTCCTGGCTACTTGGGAAGCTGACGCAGGAGGCTCACTGGAGCCCAGGAGTTTGAAGTCGTGGTGAGCTATGATGATGCCACTGCACTCCAGGTTGGGCAATAGAGTGAGACCATGTATCACAAAAATAAAAAATAAAAATAAAAAGTAGCATAGACATTAAATTCTCTAGAATAAGGGTTGACAAGCTAAGGTCCACGAGCCAAATTGGATTGCTAATTGTTTTAAAGTTTTACTGGAACACAGCCGCATTTATTTATTTACGTATTGTGTACGGCTGCTTTTGAGCTACAATGGAAGAGATGAGTAGTTGGAACAGAAATTACTGCGACCCCAAGCCTAAAATATTTACTATTTGTCCCTTTACAGAAAAAGTCTGGGGACCTCTGCTCTAGTTCAAAAGAGAGAAATACTACTTTAATGTTGATTTCCATGATGTAGTGTTCTACTTTTTAAGCAATATCAACATACTCTTAAATAATGTGCTACCTAGATAGCAGAATATAATAAATAAATATTTTCAAACCCATATAGTCAAAAGATAGCAATTCTACTTCACTGTTTAGGTTTCATTTCATAAGCCTATCCTAACTTTGATCTATAATCTCTTATGTTTTCTTTGTGTGGTATTTAGACTCCTAATGACTGCTTCAAAGACTAGGGAGGGATGAAGTTTGAAGTCCAGTGAGCAGATAATTTTCTGTAGGACCAGAACAACTAAACCAATCACAGCAACTAAAAAAAAAAAAACAGAACTTCACCTTCCATTTCTATGGTACACTGAAGACTATTTAAAGCAAACTGTATAGCCTACTTCTGTTAAAAAGCAAAATGAAACTTTCAAATTACTCCTGTTTGGAATTTACTATAACTAATTATAACAAAAAATAATTTTGATTTTCCTTTGAAAAATATTGTTTACTCAACTGATAACAACTCAAATATGGTTTCAATGAAACTTAACAGAAAATGCAGCTCTTTTAGAACTATTTATCTAAAATTCCTTTCTATTATTTAGTAGACAGACAAGGATGATGATGATAACACTGGCATACTCTATTGCCATTCCAACTACCCTTTGTGGCACTAAATGTTTTTCTGCATTTCAGCATCACTATTGCCACTCCTACTGCAATACTGAATGAGATGCTTGTCAAATGCTGATACTACTATGATCAATCTGATCTTTTAGAATCTATTTTTCTCCTCACAGCATTCACCACATTGACAGCAAATGCATAGTGTTTTTCTTTTATAACAGATAAGAGGTACAAGATCACCAGATGGTCACTAATGCCTCTACGAGACAAGTGTGAAGGCTCTAGCGCACATGATGTAACTAAGAAACAATTGCTCTGAAGTCTCTATTAGGACAGAAAAACTCTCCTGAAGAAAACACAGTCTATTTCCAGTAGGTGTGCACCAATCTCTTCTGTTCCATTTGGTGGAGAAATAGTATCTCTGAATCCCAACTCTGAAGCCCTCTTAATCCTTTTAAATCTCATTTTTCCTTGTTTTGTAATCTTCTGATTAATTTTACCTTCACTTTGAATGCACATTCCTTATTTACTTTGGCCAACCAAATCCCACCTGTTCTTCTAGGAGCCTATTTTTTTTATTTTTTAAACTGTTTTAAGAGACAAAGTCTCACTCTGCTGCCTAGGCTGGAGTGCAGTGGTGCAATCATATATGGCTCACTGCAGCCTCGAACTCCTGGGCTCAAGCCATCCTCCTGCCTCAGACTCCCAAAGCGCTAGGATTATGAGTTTTAGCCACCATGCCCTGCCTTACGAGCCTACTTCTTACCTTTGGTTCTACTCCTCCATAATTTTTTCCTAATCATTCCCTGTGGCCCACAGTGAGCTTACTCCTCAGATCCTTTGGCAGTTACTAGTAACAAGGTATCTCTTATTGAACTAATTAGTTTTATGAGATTGAACTCAGGACCAAACTATTCAGTTTTAATTTTACTTTATAACACATTGACTGCCATACTAGAAAAAAGAATTTTTCCTTGGGGCCATGGTGTTTTATTTTGAAAGTAGAATAAAAATTTCAAAAACAAAAATGATCCTTTTCAATTTTCAATGAATCCTTTCAAATTTCAATTTGAAATGATCAATTTCAAAAATGATCCTTTATTTTCAAATAAAGACCAAATATTTGGTCTTTATTGTTTTCTGTGCATGAATTATATGCAATTGTCAATATTAATTGTAACAATAAGAACATCAACAAGTAAGATTTTTAGGAACCAACTGCAAGGTCTTACCCAGGGGGCCACCCATCACATAACATGTATGCTACAGCATGGCAGCATGCGTTGCCTGTGTACCATTCTGTTCCCAAAGTAAAGAGACGTGTGAGTTACATATGCTTCACGAGGCCCTGGGCTCACACCTAGTGTGAGTTAAACATAACTCACATGGCAGTTAATGGGTTAAAGTAGTAAACTTTACATTTACTCATCTGTGATTTCTGTACTCATTTCCCATCTGCCAACTTAAACCGTTCTTCATGGCAGAGACTACAGTATACTTCCTTGTAGTTCCTGCCTACAATGAAAGATCAATGCTATGGATAAAGAAGGCACTCAATGAATTTAGTTAATTAATCAAATTAAATACTATATACAAAAGGTGTTTAAATGTAATACATTATATGAGATTGTCATTATTTTAATAGTTCCCTTTTAAGACCCTTCTCCAAATGATTTGAACCTCATGGTCCTATTGGACATCAAAAATCTGCAAAAGCCCTGAGCCTAACTCTCTAATGATCAGTACCCAGACCTGCTCTATATAACTTTGGTTCTAGAATGGCCCAACCTCAATCAGGCCTACCACAAAGCTACAGAAAGTGGCTGTAAACCAACTATGATTTCTCTCATGGCTCTTTGACAATATATGATAGGATAATTGGCCCAAGATTAGGGATTTACTACCTTCAATGACAAACTGTTGGAAGAGTTTGTGAAGAAAAAGAGATGAATCACCCATATGCGTTTTCTGAGCTAACCCTCAACAATCTTCTGTGTTAGAACCATTCTTACATGGCTGTTTTCATGCAATGAACGTTTTGACATTTACACACGTTTTACAGCCCTGTAAAACAAACCTTTAAACATACAGCCTTTCTTCATTACAAAGTGATGTGTGCAACAGACAGCCCTAAGCCTCACCAAAAGCTTCCAAATACTTAAGTCATGTGCAGACCTCACCTTCACTATCTGGCTGGAATGATCCCGATAATTCCTTCCAGTTCTAATGTTTGAAACATTCCAAAGTACTGGGAATACCACTTAGTCTTTCTCTCTGCCTACTTGCTTGTTCCTATCCCAGGAAGAGGATAAAGTATATACAGGCTACATACTGTGTACTGGTAGCTGAGGTTATTTTGTTACTGAAGTAGGAAAAACCTCCTCTCAGACCTGCCTTGAAATGTAATCTTTTCCATTCAGGGAAAATCACTAGGACAAAACCCCCACTCCCACCCCTTGCAGTTTAGCTGCCCTCTCAGTGACCGGGTCAGTAAGATAGTCGAACTAAGGAGCAAGAGTAGGCCACCCCTTGTCTTTCTAGGGCCTTACTATTTATTCAAAGTGTGGTTTTGGGACAGCTGCAACAGCAGCACCTGGGAGCAGAATCTCAGGCCCCACCCAGACCTACTAAACCAGAATCTGCAGTTTAACAAGGTCTTTAAGTGAATCACATGACATCTGCATTTGTGATGCACTGATCTAAGGTCTAAGCTAGCACTGTCCAACAGGGTAGCCAACAGCCACATGGAGTGATTTAAATTTAAATTATTTAAAACTAAATAAACCTAAAATTCAGTTCCTCAGTCACACTAGCAACATTTTAGGTGCTCAATAGCCACCGCACGGCTAGTGGTTACCCTGCTAGACAACACAAATGTAGGACATTTTCATCCTCATGGAAAGTTCCATTGGATAGCACTGAACACAAAGCTGTTTTCCAATCCAGCTTTAGTAGTGAGCCCTACCTACACATCAGGGTTAAAAAAAAAAAAAAAAAAAGCTGATACTCGATTTTAATCCAGCCCAGCTTCTGAGTCTGTTTCTCTTATAGGAGTGGATGATTAATCAGGTTCCGCCAAGCCCTATTATCTGGAGAGCAAACACACCCGATCAAAGCTGACCCTTTCCCAATGTGAGTAGTTCTGCACTAAGAATATAAGTCTAAAAAGTTCCCAAAGGCAATCCCCTCTGAAACTAAAAGAAGTATCAATTACGCAGTAAATTGTAGAGAAATAATGGATGTTTGGCTTTCCCACTGCCTCAAAAAGAGCTTTAAAAAGATTATCTCAGAAAAAGCTACTATCCTGATACCATTCCTTGGGCAATGATTTTCAAATGTTACCATGCATCCAAACCACTGGAGAGATTTATTATAACAGATTGCTGGGTCCCACTGCCAGTTTCAGATTCTGTAGGTCCAGGGTGGACCTAGGAATTTACATTTCTAACCCATTCCCAGATGACACTGATGATGAACTAGCTCAGGGCCCACACTTTGAGAATCACTGACCAGGGGTGACACAAACACTGGGAAGACAGAACTGGAAACTTGCTTACACACATGCCATAGTGTCAGGCAAGAGTGCTCCTGCAAAGAAAGCAGGCTGAAATCAAACGAGCCAGAACTGAGCATTTTTCACTTCCCTTCTCCATAATGAGATATGCCAGAGCATCAGAACAGAGCAGGTTGTGGAATAAACAGCAAGTAAGAAATGTTCTTTCATTCTCAATCTATAATGTAGTCACTGAAGACTTGATTAGCTTCCCCTCACATCTCAAAGAGAGAGCTTGCATCTATTACCTATTAACTTCATAAGCCTCTAAAAACCAGCCTCTACACATCTTCCCTCAGTCCCAAACTCTACTGAACTTCAAACTGTAAAAGCCTCTAATGATCTCCTAATTGCCCAATTGGGGGTCTTGATCTCCATTTTTACTGACCTTTCCATAACACTTTGTTTTAGCAACCTGTTTGCCTCAGCAATTCTCATATGCTTCGGCCTAAACAGTTCATCTTTTATCTAATTAGACTCTTAGTCTCTTTTTCCTTCCTGAGGTGAAGGATCAGTCTTATTTTACGGCTTTATGGGGGCTCCTCAGACCTTTTGTTTTTCTTTTTTCCTTCTCAGGAGGAAAGCAGATTATGACCACAGTTTTTAAGCAAGGAATAGGCCCTTTCCTGCAACACAGGCTGAGATCTGCATTAAAAACGAGTGAGAAGATTCTGCAAATGTTCTTGGCTTAAGGATCGCGCTTACTGCTCTCTTGATATGCAGTCTTCCTTCTACAGATTAAGAGGAAATCTTTTTTCCTTTGTATCCTAAATAAGGCAGAAGAACAATGTAACTAGATTTCAATATCTGCCCACAATTTCTGTACCAGGAAAGGTAATAACAAAAAGGCAGAATATCTCTCCCATAGCACAAAGCTGAAGAGAGAATAGATCTTATCTCAAAATTGCCTAGTGCCAGAATTGACAGGGACTAAAAAGCACACGAAATCTTTGACCAGTCTCTGTTCTCTTGCGTTCTGAAATTTCCATCACATTGCAATTAAAAGAATAAAATATGGTCTGGTCCAACAGGGAAGAGACCCCAATTCTGGCAGACCTCCTACAGTCTCCTTAGCATCTCCTCCTACTCCCTGCACATTCTTCCCACAGATGTTCCCCAGTTTCTACCCCGATTGACTCTCCAAGTTCATCTTGATGGGAATTATTCCAAAAGCACTAGCCTTTGTCCTAACTTTTAGCCAGTCCATTTCCATTAGAAAGTTTCAGCAATTACCCCCATCACCTCAAGCTAGTGTGTGAATAACATAACTTTAACGTGTCTTCCAACCCTAAAATTCCATGAATGCATCTACCCTTTAATATACTCTCTCCCTGCAAGCCCTCATTGTGTCAGCAGCAATCATGCTCCCTCGCCTCAGAACTTCAGGGCCAATTCTGAGTGTTCCCTCACCCACCAAATCCCAAAAAATGAATGAAATACAAGGATGAGTGCCTTATACATTCTATAACTTTTATTAGTTTAGTGCTGTGCACATAGCAGGCACTGAAAAAAGAGGTAAGCTAAAAAGTTTAACCGTAATTCCTGAATCCTCTTCTCCATCCCCAAAGTCACCAACTTTATTTAATCCTACGTTACTCTCCCAAAACTACTCCAACAGCTTACTGTCTGGCCTTCTTTTCAGGAGTCTTTCCCTATTTCAATCCATCCTCCACATGACTACCAGTTTCCTTCCTAAAACTAATGTCACTCCCCAGCTTAACCTTTGATGTCTCCCCATCACTCAAAAGATAAAGTTCACACTCCTTATTTGACATCCCAAACCTTCCATGATCAGGTCCAAGTTACTTCTCCAATCTCATGTCACCACTTGCTGTCATTTATCTTAATGATCTTGCATGTCAGCAAACACAGGCTGTTCCTTTTGCCCGGAAAGTTACCACTACCTCTTTCCCTCATCTCTACTCCCCAATCTAAGTAATTTCTACCCTTACCAATGTCTCCTCTGTGCTCCCACTGAACTAACATTCATCATATTGTATCATAGTTATTTACCATGTTTCAGTATTTTCTTAAAGGTGACTTGTTAAGCTGGAACCCTACCTCACTCCACAGACCCTGGCAGACTGCTCACAGGAGATACATATTAAGAGTCTGTTGAACAAGCCTGCATAGCCAAAACAATAAAATCTTGGAGTTCCTATTACTTTGGAAGGCCATATAATTATTTCAACAATGCAGTCCCTGCTCAAAACATTTTTGAAACTCTTCTTCTGCCATTTGGAATCGCCTTCTGAGCTTGTTTACTCTCCAGAGAAGAAAAATAAGTCCTCTTATTTTATATTCATGAAACGCTTTCAACCAAAAATAGTAGAGCCAAATTTGAGCACTGCCATCTCCCACCCACCCCACTTCATCACATGGATTTGTTCCAAACTTCTGGCCCTTTAAAACAAAGAAATCCTCCCTCAAGGATGAAAACTTGCCATCACTGACATTGTGCCAAAGGCCCTTAAGACAATTTCAAATGGAAATGCAAAAATGCCCCCCACGGTGGCACCACTGAAATAAGTGTAGTATCCCAAAAGGCTCCCATTTGATGGTGAAGACTTAAAATGTGTATGTTTAGGCACAGGTGTTATTTTTCAAAGAATATTTCATTTCACCTTGCTGAATACTTGTCGAATGAAATCATAAGGGGAAAAATGTGTGTCTCAATTTCCCTAAATTGTAAAAAGGGGCTAGGTATTCCTGTTGACTCCATGAATGCCAATATCATTAAAAACTAAGCTTAATAACTGTTGAATCAATTTCTGAAGACATGATTCTGCTTTAATAACTTCATTCTTAAGGCAGAAACACTCTACCCAGAAATTGTACCATCCTTTTCCAAGGAAAGGGTTCCATCATTTAAAAGACTGATGACATAAACACGACAAAGGGGGCAGTTCCTATTTTGTTTAATATGCACTGAGCACCTGCTGGGAGCTCCACCCCATTCCAGGTGACCAAGGGACAAGAGAGAGAAAAGGACACAGCCCTAGCACTCAAGCTTTCAAAATCATTCCAGACATCTTGCCAAAGCACTGAATACATTCATAACCACCCATCCCCAGGGAAGCAGTTTACACGAATGACTCTATTTATCCTCTCGAATTGATTCAGGGGCAGATAAGTCTCTTTAACCTCATATCATCCCCGTGGGGCAGGGAAAAAAGGTTGACTTTCCCCATCACTGGGCTGAGAAAATTGAAGAAGCAGTGAGGTGAGGGATGGTCCACACCTTTCCCTTCCCCTCCCGGCCAGCACGAGGCAAGAAGCCAGGATTTCTGACATTAGAGTCCGAAGCCCGCTACTTCAGTGACAAGGGAGAATTAAACTCCAGCTTCTTCCTGCACAAATGTACACGGACCCAGACACCGCCCGGCCCCATCTCCTGGGATCTGCAGGTGGAGGCACGGTAATGGTGGACAGAGGAGGCGGAGGGGAGAGGAGGGGCGCGCTCGAGTGTCCCCTCCGCAGTCCCCCTCCGTCCCGACAAGTAGCTGCCAAGGCAACCTGAGGCCGCAGGACCGGGGACCCCCTGTGCTCCCCGCCCACGATGGGTACCTTCGAGTATTCCTGAGCCAGCTTCTGGTACTTCCCCTGCAACTCTGCCGAGGCCATGGCCTCCCCCGCCCCGTCCAGGCCAGGCTGCCCAGGCCGTTCAGCCCGCCCCCCTCCCCCCGTCCCCAACCCCACACACGCTCCGGGGTACGGCTCAGCCAGTGTCTGCTTGCTTGGCCACGGCCGCCGCGACTCCTCCTCCACTTCCGGGTTCGCGGGGTGGGAGGAAGGTGGAGTGGGACTGGGGGCGGAGCGACCACCGGGGGCGGAGCGACGTCTGACGTCACCGCCCCACCCTCGCGGGCCTGAATACGTGAGCGCGCAACCTCACCGGCGTGTCTCGGCTCTGCCTCTGGGACCGGGGGCGCCATCTTGACGCATGGTCCAAGATGGCGACCTGGAACGAAGAAGGAAGGAATGAAGAGGGGAAAAGAATGCTGAGAGCCTACAGAATGGGCGGGGTACCGAGGAGACAGATGGTGGTTGCGAAGAGCAGAGGACCGGAAGAAGAAACATTCTAAGCGCATCAAGAATTCTAGCCATCCCCCACCCCCGGTCCGGGGTTCCCATGGCAACCGCCTGGCGTTTCATGGTTACATCTTTCAGAACGAGCATGAAGAGAAAGATCTTTGTATTCTGCCATCTCCTTATCCGGATGTGGTAGCACAGGACATGCCCTGCACTGTAAACACTCTATAACGCTGTTGCTGCCACTGTCCCCTGATCCTAACCACACAAACCGTCATTGTCTTTTGTATTTTGACATTGAGATTTCTTTGTGTCCATTCTCTATACACTTCATCCGCCCACCCCTAACCCCTAAGCACACCACATCAGAGCCTTTTCCAGTGGATTCAGTAAAAGACCGTTAGGAAATTTCAGGTAATGATTTCTGCCATGCATGCAGATGGAGTGGACGTTACCAGAAAACAAAAAAAACTAGAGAATTGAAGCAAAAATTAGCCTGAATATTTTGTTCCGGTTTTGCTTGAATTAAAAGGCTGCCTCTACTCATTCATTTAAATATTTTTTTAGATAACTGTTCCAGGAATTGCATACATTGCAGCATTAAATGTTCTTTTATAAAGGCATGGATTAATATAAATATAGAGTATATATTTACCAGAAATTACAATTTGGCACTTAAAATGAAGGGCCTAGATCTGTATATATCTCATATTATCTGTATATATCATCAAGGCAAAACAACACGTTGAATGTAAAAACCATATTGCAGTGTACTTTAGTATAGAAAGATACATTTTAAAAATACGAAGTAATATTTGTATTGTTCATGGACACGTGTACTAAAAATACAGAAACAAGAGCTGAAACAGTACACAGCAAATTCTGGATAGCAGTTGCCTCTAGTAAGAAAAAGGGAAAGGTGAATGGAACTGGAGAGAGCAAAGGAACATAAGCTTTATTCTTATTTCTTTACTCTTTTTAAAGTAGATGTAACAGGATGTTAATATTTATTATCTAGGTAATAGATACAAGGATGTTATATTAGCACTTGTAAAATGCTTGAAATTTTCCATGATTAAAAAAACTATTAGTACTTTCTTGGTTTCTTGTTTGGTTATTAGTAAGCCAGGACTTTTATAGTCAAGTGCTGAGGCTATGTGCATTTTCAGCTGTTGTAATGTGTAAGAAGATTACATACTTTTGAAAATGTTGTTTATAATTTTCAATTTACTAATAGCCAAGTCCTACTGTCCAGCAAACTTTCAGAACAATAAATTTTTAAAATTATTATTAGTTTTCTATGGCACCACCAAGTGGCAAAAATAAATACTGTTAAGTGTATTTCTGTGGTTTGTAAAATAATGGAATTTTCAATTATTAAAAAAAATTGCCATTCCGGAAATAACATTCCGAAGAAAGAATGTGCAACTTCAGCCAGAGAGCCTGTGTAAGTTCATTTTACTGAATTTAAAAATGTATTTTCCACTGCCTAATCCAATTCTGTCAGATGCATTGTTATAAAATCCCAGTTGATAAAATTAAGAATCTCTTCCTCAAAAGACACCATTAAATTAGTGAAAAGGCAAGCCACAGAATGGAGAAGATATTTGCAACATATATATCCACATACAGAGGTCCCTTATCCAAATACATAAAGAACTCTTAAAAATCAATAAGGAAAAAAGGCAATCAAATAAAAAATAGCCAAGAGATGTCAACAGGCACTTAACAAAGGAAGACAGACAAAGACCAATAAACATGCAAAAGGGTGTTCAGTTCCATTTGTAATCAGTAGAAAGTGAAATTAAAACCACAGTGAGATACCGCTGCACTCCCACACAAATGGCTAAAATTAAAAAGACTGACAAGTGTTAGGATGTGGGACAAGAGAAACTCACATTAAATGCTGGTGGGAATGTGGAACAGTGATTTAGAAAAAGAATTTGGTGTTAATCTGCTCGCTTGAAAAGGTAAAAACTCGTGATCTAGCCATTCTACTCTTATGTATACCAGTAAAAATGTGTGCATGTATTCACCAAGAGTATTCATAGCAACATTATCCGTAATAGCCCAAAAACCCAAAACAAAAAGACTCCAGATGTCTGTCAACAGAATGGATAGGTAAATGATTGTACATTCATACTATGAAATACTAAACAGCAATGAAAAAGACTGCAGCTACAGTAGTTTTGGAGAGACCTCAAAAAAATAATCCAGAGCAAAAGAAGCTAGATAACATATATATAGCATGTCTTCATTTATGTGGTGTTCAGAAAATGGCAGAACTCAAAGGTTCAAGAATGCATGCTTGGGTGAAAGTTAGAAAGAAAACTAAGGAAGTGATTACCATAAAAGTCAAGAGCATGATTACGTTAGGGAGGAAGCAAACGGTAACTACCGGGAGGGGGCATGAGACGGGCTTAGGGAGTTTTGGCAATGTTCTATTTCTTACCTGTGTGATGGTGACACAGATGTTAACTTCATGATAATTCCTTGCAATGTACATTTTTGTTTTGTGTGCTTTTTTTGTATCAGTGTGACATTTCACAATAACAGTATTTTTCAAAATCTTGATTATCTCATGTTTGCCAACAATAGTTCTCAATCTATAAACATAGTATACTTATAGGGAATGGTGTAAATGAAGATTGCTTGGAATTATCATAAATATGCAAGTGCTGGGATGATCATTAAAACATTTAAAAACATAACTGTTTTTTTTTCCAGTTGCCGGTGTCAGAAACTAAACTCAAATTAGCTTGGACTCAAAGAGGGAATTTACTGATGGATGTGTGGCTATCTCACAGAATACTAGGAAGAAAAGAGGAGCTGCAGGAGCTCAGACACAAATTAGACCAGAGGTCTGAATGCTTCTGCAGCCTTCACACTGTCTCTGCCTCTTCCTGCAGGTCTGTTTCTGCTTCTATGGGGTAGCAAGCATAGTAAGAGGTCCTGAACCTCCCCTCTCGTAGTTTTGCCTCCATTGCCTCTGGAGAGGAACTAGGTTGCTTAACTTAGTTCTAGTTTGAAAAATCCCAATGATTTTTCTGATTGGCTCCACCTGGGTCAGGTGTCTATCCCTGGGACAGTCAGCTCTGGCATGAGGTCTTAGTTACATAGCACAGGCAGATCAGCTGGGAAAATCCCTAGGGCTGGCCATGACCACGCCAAAAGACACTAGATCACTCTTTCCCCAAATGAAGACTTCTGTGGCAGATGCCAGCAGGATAAGCAAGGGACACACCACCAAAGTGCCAGTGAGAAGCAGAAAGCAGCATTAGGACCTGCTTGTTGTAGATCCAAGGTCCCCAGCCCTGCCCTTTGAGGCATCTGAGAAGCCATCTCAGGAGGTAAGAGGGAAGAGACAAAACTCAGAACAAATGAGCATTTTCTGAAAAGAGGGATTGTTGTAAACCAAAAGAAAATTACTTTCACTGAGGAGACTGGGATATCTTTAACTGATGAGTTGGGCTTTTCCCTTCCTGTGAAGTGGAGACTTTTAAGGAAGGCTAGATCTGTAATAGAGAAAGGAAAGGCTCTGTTTTCTCTGCCTACCTAAGCATAGTATGAATCAATTGTAGTCACACAGCATGAGCAAGAAGAAAGCTTCATTTGCGTTGTTCTTACGCCACCCTGAACAATAGATCTGGCATAAAATAGGACTTGGTGGCTTCACTATGCATCATGGAGGGATGATAATGAAGAACAGAGTTTGCCAGCTCCCATACATTGAACTGTGCAAGAGTTGTGCCTGGGGCAGAAAAGGGGACTGAGACAGGAATTACCCAGGTCTTGCCTGAAAAGCTACCTCACCTTTATATGGAGTATTTCCACACCACAAAGATTGGATACTTTTGAGCTGGTATCCAATGGCTGTGGGTGGGTAGGTGGAGGACTGTCACGGGTTACATACCTATTGTATTATTTAGACAATGGCTGAGACAAAGATGAAAAGTGAGATACCGAGTGAACTTCGGGAACCCATAATTTTTTGTGGGGGGATCTCAAATCCTTGTTAACATTGAAGAATAGCTCCTGATTTCAGAACTATTTTAAATGCAATGCCATTCCCTAAATAACTTACCTAATCTGAGAGTGGGTGACTCATACATGAATACATTGCACATTTAACCTCTCATGTCTCTAAAAAATAATGAAGGCAAATATTGCATTTTATCAACTTACAGTAGGCCCTGGTGTGTAGTGTTTACAGTCAATCCTCATTATTCATGGACTCTGTACCTGCGAATTTGCCAACTTCCTAAAATTTGTTTATAATCCCCAAATCAATACTCACGGCACATTCATGGTCATCTGGAGACATGTACAGAGCAGTGAAGGGTTTGAGTCACCCAGAGCCCACGTTCCCAGCTGAGGTCAAAGAAGACAATGCTCGCCTTCTTGTTTCAGCTTTCATACTGTAAACGTGACGTTTTTGCTGGTCTAGTTAGTGCTACATTTTTTTGCTCTTTTCTTGCTGATTTTGCTGTTTAAAATGGCCCACAAGTCTAGTGCTTAAGAATTATCCAGTGATCCTAATGGCAAGAAGGCTGTGATATGCCTATGGAGAAGATATAGGTGTATGATAAGCTTTGTTCAGACAGGAGTCATAGTGCTGTTGACTACCGGTTCAATGTTAATGAATTAACGATATATATTAAATAAGGTGTCTTTAAACAGAAACATACATAAAACAAAGCTATATATTGATCAGTTAGTTGGTAAAAATGTTGTGATCAGAAGCTCACAGGAACCTACCCCTGTATTTTCCCTAGGAATAATATTTTTTACTAATTTAGTGTTTGCTACAATTTATAGAACAAAACTACTGTACGTAATGAGAACCAACTGTATATAGATGGAGAACAATGTGGCACTTCCCTTGGCCATACAGACAATGACCAGTTATGCCATCAGTAAAGTCACCTGTTTACTGTCTTGGCTACAGGATATGTTTCCCATGTTTGCTCACATCTGAAATTCAACAGCTCCTTTCAAGTTTCACAGCTTTCTTCATGCCCTTTAAATCATACATTCTACTTCATAGAAACTTGCTGTATACTGCAGCTACTATAGTGACATTGAAAGACCAGCTAGCCCCATCAGCACCGCCCCAAATAGTCACCAAGATAACTAAGCAAAGATTTTTCACTGGCCTTGTTTCATAATCCCCATGGCTGGTCACCATACTTGATTACCAGGATAATAAACAACAAAGAGTGTTTATACGAGTGGATATAGGGGAAGGATTAAGGAAGGCAAATGGTGGGCCTTTTGTTACAACGTACTATCCATGTTGTTATTTTATTTTTAATCCAGTGAGATAATGTTTATCACTCTACCATGAAATGAAAAGAAAAGGGGAGGACGTGAGCAGGGAAGAAAAGAGCTTTCTTCACATGATTTTCTAGTTCCAAAGTTCAGGTTTAGTAATAAAAGCTTAGTGAAGCAAAAATCTGAACAAAATCTGATGATTTGCAACTTAGAGGAGTCCTACTAAAAATAGGAATTCTGCACTTTGAAGTTTTGCAACTGCTTCCTTTGGCTTTGCCCCAGTGCTTGCCCATCTCAGTTACAGCAAGACAGAAGACCAGCCGAACAAACAAGCACAACATCCTGACGTCCTTGCTCAAAGTCACATGGCAGACGTGGCAAACCAAAACTAGAACCCACGTACTCCACCTCTACTGCAGATTGTGTATTCTCTAAGTTAGGTTAAGTACCACCACGTAGGAAATGCTTTACTCTTTAGCTTAAAAAGTCAGAAAAGAAATGAGTCCTAGATTAGGGGTGAGGTACCAAAGCAAGCCTTATACTTCTTGGTATTCATCTGAACCTGTACCTACGTGCAGTAGATACCACTGGAGTTGTTTAGAGGGGGAAGAAGTCGGGGCTGGTCTAAGTATTCTGGGGTTGTTCACATAATCTGAGGGCAGGGTCTCAGGGAGTGGGTGGAATGATGATTAGTAGTGTTGAACATGCTTTCGTGTGCTTATTGGTGTCCTCACTTTTTAAAGATGCTTTACTATTGCCCATGGTTTATATTCTTACTCTACTACAAATGTCACTGTTTTATTCCTTGCCAGTATCATGTAAAGAGACAGAGTAAGGGTTCACGTCTCTGAACTCTATAAGTAGACCTCTGGGAACAGGCTAGTAATGCCTTACTCCATAGCTCTACAAATAGTACTGTGATCTAAGAGGCCAAAATAGATGCCCCTATTTCAACTAAAACTGACTGTATGGTCCCTAAGCTTAAGGAAACAAAGTTACCTATGGGTTGAGGGTTCAGGGCCCTGCTGGCATGGCAAATTTCTAAATTCCTATGGCTAGGCTCCCTAACAATAGGAGCTATCAACTCCGATTTACAACCAGACCTCTACATCTCTGATGGGACAGAGGACTGGCCTTACAAACATTCTTTTCTGATAACCAATTGCAAACCCTAAGCCAGTTTCAGCCAGTTTACAAAGCTGCATGCAAACCCTCTTTGTGTCCTGTAGATCATTTTTTGATGTAAAGAATCAAATTCCACCTCATTTTAATGCTAAAACCCCATCCCAAAGTGAACATGGGATGTATGTTACATATACGTTTACTTATTATGCCTACATTAGCTCCCTTCATAAATATGTATAGTTTTTTCCCCCAAACCTGCTGAATATGTATGATACCAGCCCTGTGAGGCATTAAACCCAACCAGTCCCTCCCCTCTTCAAAGAGAGAGCACCTTCGGTTTGCACTGAAGACTTTCTCTTCCCAGCTTGCAAACTGATATTGCCACTAAAGCTCTCCTTTCTACTCTTTAGCCGTCCTGGTGGTCTTTTGTACAACAGCACCAATCATGAGGCCTCATCTGATGGTACTGGTCTACTGAAAAATGGCCTTCTAACTATTCTCCCTGACTCCAGTCTACCCTCCTTCTTGCCACAGATACTGGCTTCATAGATTAAAAACAGCTTCCTATTTCCATAGTAGAAGATTGAATTCCTGGTTCCCATCCCACTTTCCTACACTCTGCCTCAGGATTTCTGATTTTCAGTCCACTTCCCCAACACCCCTCTGTGTCTTAGTGCACACCTTCTCGCTTACTCTAAGTGCCTTCCCTGCTCCCCATCACCTCCTCAGATCCTCCTCAGACATTACCTCTGCCTCTTTCTCCCAGTCATCCTTTCTCTGATGTCCTTCAGCATTTTTGAAATCTAGACCAATATTGACACTTATTTCCTTACATTGATAATTGCCCATTATACCATCTTTAGTCACGTGCCCTCGACTAAATTGCAAGATCCTTAGTGTGAGGACTGCATCTGATTCAGCCTTTTTATACTCAGTGATGCCTGGGAGCAAACACACTTTCAGATAAGCCCGAAGTTGTGCCTGCAGCATCGGAAGGGGTGTGCAGGGCAGTCCATCACCAGAAAGAAAGCAGTCACGTCACACTCCCACAAGCACAGAGTGTTCCTTTATTTTTCCCATTGCATTTCTGCCCATGTGGAGGTCATCTTGGATGGATTTTCAGTTTTGCCTTCTCTCCCTGGTCTCTCTTCCTCTCATCTCCTTCCTCCATTGCCCCTCCCTCCAGGTTTCCTGCCTCCCTTTCCCAAGGCCTTGGTTCCATTCCAGAGGCCCACCCTATTGCAGCAGCGGTCCTTTCCATGAACCCTGTAGACTCCTGCCTGTCACAGCAACGCACTTAGGAGGCAATTGATTTTTAATTTATTTTTTTAATTTTTGCTAATGTTGACTGCATCTCCAAGCATAACTTCAGTGTTTGTAAGGCTGCCAGGTCTCTGTGTCTTTACTTTCACTTGTCAAGGACCACCCGCTCCACCAAGGGAAGGAAGACAATGGCACAGGAGAAAAATCTGACTTGCCACATACATAGTATATGTATTTACATAGCCCTGAATTTCAAGGAAGAAGATTGTTACTCACTATTTCCTTCCCAAGCCAATCCATTAGCAGCATCCAAATCTGTTTGCTGTTCTGTCTCCACTGCCATCATGTCTTGTTCTGGATGCCTGAAAAAGCCTCCCAACTGGTTTCTCTGCTTCCATTCTTGCCCAGCTACTATCCTTTCACCACATTGTACCCAGAGTGGTCATTTAAGGCATATCACTCTTCTTAAAACCCTCATGATTCCCCAGAGCACTTAGAATAAAATCTGAATTCGTAACCATCGCCGGTAAGCCTTTCCACAATCTGGTTTCTACAACCTCTTCACTTCATATGATAGTTATCTATGGCTGCATAACAAACCACCCCAAAACACAGTGACTTAAAACAGCAATACTTTATTATTTCTTATGAGTCTTTAGGTTTTTCTGCTGGTCTCACCTAAGATCACTCATACAGCTACAGTCATCTTGATAGCACAGCTGTGGCTGGAAGGTCTGAATGCCTCATTGACATGGGCAATTGGTGTGGGCTGTTGGCTGGGCTCCTTAGTTATTCTCCTTGTGGCCACTTACCCTCCAGTAAGCTAGGCTGAGCTTCGCAGCACGGTGGGGTTTCAAGAGGGTGATGGTAGCAAAGCCCCAAGGCCTCTTAAGGTCTAGGCTCTGGAACTGCTGCCATTTCCTATTGATAAAGCAAGTCACAAGCCCAGCCCAGATTCAAGGGGGTGGAAAGAGCAGCAACATCAATTGCAAAGGGGCATAGACATATGGAGGCGTGATTCTCTGGGTGCCATTATTACAGCAATCTACCACCCCTCACCTTCTCCACTGCCATTCTTTCTGTTCCTCAAACATGCCAATCTTCAGAAAATTTGGACTTTTTTTCTCCAGTGGCACCCCACAAATTCTAGGTAGGCGGGATTTAGGAGGATAGATCTGGTTGGAAGAGGAAACTAGGTGGGAGATATAAAGTTGAGTTAGCATAGTGAACGCACTGTTTCTACTTATTTGGGATGGTCTAAGGGAGTTAAGCCCCCACTCCAACTAGCTCTTCCATGGTACCCTTGCTCATTATACTTGGCCTGGTCTTTCCCAGATCTTGGCATGACTATCTTCCTCTTACCATTCAGGCCTTAGCCCACATATCACCACTTCAGAGAGACCTATCCCTACCATCTACTAAAATACTCCCCCATCTTTCTCCCTGCCTTATTATTTATTTTCTTCATAACACTTATTTCCATCTACTGATTACCAGAAGCAAATCATTACCTCCAAGGGCTCTAAGAACCTTCTCCAGAAGGACCTCCCAGGGTATAGTCTGTGCAGAGTCAGCTGTGATATCCATCAGCACCCTCATGTTAGTATGAATAATGGCCTCCATAGATATCCATGTTCTAGTCCCTGGAATCTATACATGTGTTAGGTTACATGGCAAAGGGGAATTAAGTTTGCACATAGAATTAAGGTTGCTAATCAGATCTCCAAAGAGAAAACTAAAGAGATGGCAGTATGAGAAGGACTCAGCCTAACATTGCTAACTTTGAAGACGGAGGGGAGGCCAGAAGCCAAGGAATGTGGGTGGAGAAGCTGGTAAAGATGAAGAAAAGAATTCTCCCCTGGAGCCTCCAGAAGGAACACAAATAACCCTGCTGAAATATTAATTTTAACCCAGTGAGAACCCTTTCTGACTTCTGACCTCAATAAATGTAAGATAATACATTTGTGTTGTTTTAAACCACTAATTTTGGGGCAATTTGTTATACCAGTAATAGGAAACTAACCCCCGGTGAGACAAGGAAATAAACCATAATACTGTGCCCAGCTCCTCTCTTCTACTGTGTCCTAAGGCCATTGCCCATCCTAGCTCAGAGCGTAGTCCCAGACACATTGTTCCAAGTCCCCGGCTGCATGCTGTCTGTTAAGAGTGGCTGCTCTGTAACATTGCAATGGCTGTGAACAGTGGTGTGCTGGAGCAGGCTCACACTGGCTTTTGAGAGTTGACTGTTAAATTTTCAGGGATTGTGCAAGCCACTTGTTAAATACAGCCATCATTAAAAATTAAATTATATAAACTTACAATTAAATAAATTATAAAGAGACTAAATATTCAAAACTCATCACTTCCTTATTTTACTATATTTGCCCATTATGCTCATCAAGTCATTTACATCTATTGTAATTAGATGGTGGAAATATTATATAATGGTATGCTACATGTATCTTCGCAACTCTGCATTCAGTGACATCATGTTGGTAGCTTGAAATGGGTCATAATGGGAGTATTTGCCATAAAAATAGGCAAATACTATAAATCAGGCCATCTCCCTGCCCCCATCCCAGAGCTGGTTATGTATTTGCCACCTACATATAGGACAGGTGATGTATAAACTTGGGATGTTGCCAACAATTTCAGGGTGTTCTTTGTATATACCACAACAATGGCCACAAACATCTGTGCAGAACAACACCCAAGAACCACTGAAATAAAATTCATCTGCTAGGCCCTTTGAGACCTCACAGATTATGGATCTAATTCATCTTTGTTTTCCCAATGAAATGATTGCTCAATAAATTTTCACTGAATAACGAAATGAATTCATCATTTTCTCAAGGGGAAAAGTTAAATCTAACTTGACTAAGGCCCTTTGGATTTCATAATGACTTGCACTTTTATTCTATAACTGTTACTGTGAAAATTATTTCAATTTAATTGTTAGTTAATTTAAATCAGTAAGAAATGTTCCCTAAACATTAGTCATTATCATTACTTTTTTTTGTTTGTTTGTTTAGGAGACAGAGTCTTCCTCTACTGCCCAGGCTGGAGTACCATGGTGTCAGCCTATCTCACAGCAACCTCAAACTCCTGGGCTCAAGTGATCTTCTTGCCTCAGCCTCCTGAGTAGCTTGGGACTTACAGGTGAGTGCCCACACACCCGGCTGATTTTTTCTGTTTTTAGTAGAGACCGGGTCTTGCTTTTGGTCAGGCTGGTCTCAAACTCCTGAGCTCAAGTGATCCTCCCACCTAGGCCTCCCAGAGTATCATTACAATTATTAATGTTTAGCCCATTGATCCAAGTCCATTGATATATCAATGTTCTTCTACATTAGGTATCTCTTTCTTAGAGCAAGATTAGGGACATTTTAGCAACATTTTAAATAATACTTTATTGTGAGAGCTTTTCTTGTCTTAGCCTTTACCAACTTTCTTACAATCAATAAGCCAAATTAAAAATTTTCACTAGCAATTAAAGACAAATAGTTATGTAATTTTCCTGACTTTCCTATATGACAATTAGGGAAATTTAGTGAAGGAAGCTTCTTTATAGAATTTTTACAGGTAATAAATGTAGAGAATGACAGAATTTTAAAACCACCATTTTGAAATTTCTAACAAAAAATTGATTCAAAGTAAAGACTGTCTGAAACAATTAGATGAGGGGTTAATGTGGAAGTTTACATGGGGGGAATCAGGCCGCCACCCTTGGGATCTACCGATCAGTCTTAATGTCTTAATTACAAGCGGACAACCACTTACTTGCTTTCCAATGAGACACAGAATGAACTGTATAGCACCACTTCTGAGTCATTCTTGCCAAAGTGCTTAATCTGAATCTCATCTAGGCTTTAGATTCAGCTTCCAGTTTATAAGAAACCCTGGGATTAGAGAGACAAGTGTCACCACAAGGAAGCTGATGGACATGTGCAGAATGTCGGACTACTGGACTACTGAAAAAAAGGGAGAAGAAGTGCTTTAGAGGAGAAGAGACATAAGGTTTTTCTCACAAAGCTAAACATATTCATACACTATAACCAGTTATTCTACTCTGGGTATTTACCCAAGAGAAAGGAAAACATACATCCACAAAAAGATGGATGCAAAAAATATTTATAACAGCTTTATTCATAATAGCCTAAATCGGGAGCAATCCAGATGCCCAGCAGGAGGAGCGTGCATAAGCAAACTGTGGTATATTTGCATACCCTGGAATACAGCTCAGCAATAAAAAGAAACAGGCAACAATGTGCATGGACCTCAGGAACACCATGCTGAGCACAAAAATCCATATACAAAAGTACATGCTGTACATTTTCATTTTATATAAAATTCTAGAATAGGCAGAACTTATCCAAGGTGAAAGAAATCAGAGCAGTGGTTGGGGGAGAGGAGGGAGTCAACTGCCAAGACGCAGGAGGCAACTTTCTGAAGTGACAGAAATGTTCACTGTCTTGGTAAGAGTGTGGGTTACCTAATGTATGCATCTGTCAAAACTCATTGAACTGTATGTGTCATACCTTGCATTTCACTGTAAGCAAAGATATATCAATTGAGAGGGAGGGAAGGAGAGAGGAAGTGTGAGGGAAGGGAGAGAGGAGTAGGGAGAGGGAGAAGGAGAGAAAGAGAGAGAAAGAGGAAGGCCCAAGAGATATGAGACATAACGTGTGGACTTCTGGGATCCACAAACAACTGCAGAAAGTTTTCAAGAAAACCTAAATGTAGACTCTTTGGGCATTTAGATGACTCCAAGGAATTATGAAATTTTAGATGTGATAATGGCATCTGGCTATATAAGAAAATGCCCTCAGTTTTCAGAAATGCATACTGAATTTCTAAATGTCTAAAGTCACATGATGTGTGGGTTGTAATACTTAAAGGAGAAAAAGAACAAATAAAAAAATAAAAAGGTATATATAAAGTGAGAAGGACAGAAGCTTGATACTCTAGAACACTGGTGGCAGGTATATGGGGGTTAATTGTTTATTTCATTGTTTTGTGTATATTTGGAAATTTTCATGATAAAAAATTGACTGCCCTAGATAAACAAGGAGACAGTATAATACCCACAGTGTCAAAGCAGAACGTATGTGGAAGCTCTCCAACTAATGTTCCTTTTTCTTATCAGACCAGAAATCAGCTCTCCCTGTTTTTTCTGCCTTGGCTGATTGTTCACTTTTTATTAAAATTCACACATTCCGCCTATAATCCTAGCACTCTGGGAGGCCAAGGTGGGCGGATTGCTCAAGGTCAGGAGTTCGAAACCAGCCTGAGCAAGAGCAAGACCCCCATCTCTACTAAAAATACAAAGAAATTAATTGGCCAACTAAAAAAATATATAGAAAAAATTAGCCGGGCATGGTGGCGCATACCTGTAGTCCCAGCTACTCGGGAGGCTGAGGCAGAAGGATCGCTTGAGCCTAGGAGTTTGAGGTTGCTGTGAGCTAGGTCGATGCCAGGGCACTCTAGCCCAGGCAACAAAGTGAGACACTGTTTCAAAAAAAAAAAAAAAGAAAATTCACACATTCCAAGACCTTAGTGACTAATGGATTATACAAATCGCTTTTATTTTGTTTTTCAATCAACAAATATTTATTGAGAATTAACCATGAAAGTGCACCGCTGAGAACGTTAGGGGCCCAGTGCTGCTCAGTTCTACCCAGAGGAGCAGCTTCCCGGACGGGGGCTTTCCGCCTGCTGTAATCTCATTTTACCACCAGGGGGCGCGCCCTCACTGAATTTGCTCCGCGGCTGCTCCAGGAAAGACAAAATCAGACCCACAGTCTGAGTAACTACTTACCTACCAGTCTTTTGAAGCGCCCAAGACCAGTGTTTGTAATTGTTTAGGCACGTCTCTGGTGACCTCATCCCACTATACCTGAGTCTTTTTGAGGAAGCAATTAGCCTGCTTGAACAGAACAGGTAAGGCAAATTAGCAACTGGAAAATTACGAATTCCTTCTGCGGGACGTGTTGGGACGTCCTGTGCTCCCCGGAGGCTTAGAGAGAGGGTGTGCACCCTTCTTCCTCACTTGACGGCTGGGAAAGGAGACGAGTCACCCTCTCTCCGCAGGGCGCAGCTCCTTCTCTGCCCTAGGTTTGCTGGTGGGCAGAGCCGAGCCTCAGGTGGGAAGACCCCGCAGATGTGGGGGACTGGCCTGAACTGCCATGTGCTCTGTAGGCCCGGGAGCTGGTCCTCTGCCACGTCCCTGGGCCTTCTGGCTCCTTCTGGCCGTGCACTGAGTGTCCGCTGGGTTCCAGCCGTGGTCCTGCTCCACAGCAAGGCCACAGGAGGACACGGGGCTTGAGGGAGCAGATGAGTAACGGGGGCGGGGCGGGGGGACCTCTCTCCCCTGTGGGTTCCACCTGCTACTTCCTGCTCAAGGAAACCCTGGGGAAGCGGGAGGGTCCCATGGCTCCCATGGCCTTCTGGGTAAGGAACAGACTTCCTGGTAGCCAGCAAGGCCTGCACAGACAGCCCCTGCCTCCTCAGCGTCATCCTGCGCTCTCGGCCATCCAGCAAAGGTGGCCCCTCGGTCCCCGCCTGCCCTGTGCACGCCCGGATGGCGTCGCGCAGCTGGGCGCCCGCCTCTCCCAGTCCCAGCTGCAGGGCCCTGTCGGGGCTTCTTCCTGCATCCTGAGCGTTTGCTTCAAAGCTTTTGCCACAAACCACCATCCCATGCTTCCGTCTCCCCTACTAGACTCCGAGCTACATAGAAACAGTCTTTTCATGAAACTTTGTTGAAAAATAGAAAATACTTCCTCTACTCATCACAACCCCAGGTGGTGAACCAGGTCACTGAGGCCTTTGCAAGAAGACCTCAAGGAAAGTGGCACCCCGGGGTGGGGAAGAGAGAACAAAGAACCTTCCCGAAGCCCCTCACATGACACTACAGAACCAGCCGTGTCCTTTCCCTATGTGTAAAGGTGACCCCAGCCTGGGGTCAAGGGAGATCCGAGCTTATGAAAGGCAGGAGTGAGGGCTGAGGAGAGAAAGTGGGAGAGTAAAATAGGAATAAATAATAACGGCCTGCTCAGGAGCCCCTTTGGCCTCACCCACTCGGTGCCAGGCTCCTTCTGTGATATCTCCCCACCTCACCCTGCTTAAGGCCTGCCCAGCAGAGCTGTCCCCAGAAGGGGGCTCCAGGGATCAATCAATGTGAGAAGTAAATCTGGCTACTGCTCATTTATACGTTCATGTGTTCGCTTAACAGATACCAGTGGGTGCTGTGTGCGAGGCCCTGGTATAGGCACTGGGCCACAGCAGGGAAGAGGGCAGGCTCAAACTCCTGCCCTCCTGGAGCTGGCGTTCTAGTGGTTGGGGACACAGCATAAATAATAAACTATTATAATAAAGTAGTGCATTCTATAGTAGATTAGAATGCTGTGAGGAAAACAGGACAGTGTAAGGGGGTCAGGAGAGTTGGGGAGGGGGTTAGAAGTCATGGTCAGGGAAGCCCTGTTTAGAAGATGACGTCTGAGCAAGAACTTACAGGAAGCAGAGGAATAAGCAGATCCCAGAGGGTGGTTATCTGGGGGAAGTGTCCCAGCCACAGGGAGTAGCCAGGGCAAAAGTCCCTGAAGTGAGAGTTTGCTGGCATTTACGGAACAGCAAGGAGGCCAGTGTGACTGGAGTAGAGGGGAGGGAAGTAGGAGAAGAGGTCAGATTGCAGAGGGCTTCATGGGCAGTTATAAAATAAAAGCCTTGTGGGCTTTCATTCTAATAGAAATAGGTCACCACTGGAGCATTGCTGTGCTGGTAAACTGGGCCTCAAACAAAACAAAACAAAGAACTCCCTGGTTTGTAATATTTGCCAATTTCTATGGTGTAAACACTCTTGCCATGGCCTATTTCAAGGTAAGTTTGACATCACTGAACACAGAGCAGGGTAGAGATGTGCAGGATCGGCTCTCACTGACCGACGTGAGACACCCCTGCCTGTCACTGCTTTGGAGGGGTTTGAGCAGAAGTACGGCATGATCTGACTTGTGTTTCAAGAAGGTGACTCTGGCTGCTGTGTTGAGAGCAGAACATGGGGTCTGGGGACGCAGGAGCAGAAGCAGGGGCCGTTTAGGAAGCTCTGGCAGTGATCCAGGTGAGAGAGGATGCTCTCAGAGATTGGTGGGAGTGGAGGCAGTGAGCTGTAGGCAGAGTCTGGGTGTATTTTGAAGGAGGTATATGGAAACCCACCTGGACTTTCTGGCAGACTGGATGTAGGGTGTGAGGGAAGGAGAGCAATTCAGTGTGGCTCCAAGGTTTACTGGAAGTTCCAGGGGGGAATGAGAGGAAAGGCATTCCAGGCTCAGGGAACAGCATGTGAAAAGCCATGCTCGTAAGCACACACCGTATTTGGGGAAAAGAAATGAGGGATGTGACTGGTGAACCACTTGTGTGAGCAGAGGCAGCAGACAGGGCTAGAGAAGAGGGTCCTGCCCAGGTGTACCATAGAGAGGAGCCAGGACTTGGGCTGTAGCCAGTGGAGAACCACCAAGGGGGTTTTGTAGAGAAGTATGTGGTTAGGTTCATAATATTAAAAAATGACTGAATAAACTGGAGGCAGTGAGACCAGTTAGCTGTAGCATCAGTCTAAGAGGAAGAGCATGAGTCTCTTGTCTGGACAGCGATGGTGAGGCTAGACAGAAGAGGAAGGGTTGAGAGAACCTGAAGGTCGTGATACCAGTTCCAGGGCCGACCTTGCATGTAGATGAGGGAACACAGTGGACACACTATATAAGATGATTCTATAAATCAACAAATCAGCTAATTGATGTCTTATCCTTACAAACCTCCTCCCATCCTCCCACTTATCTCCCAATCTAAAATGTCTTTCTTAGAGGACAAATAACTGAACTATTCAGAAGAATGATTTAAATGCACATGCCCCTGTGAGCGAGCTGGAAGTGCTCTCACTCTTACCCTAGGGAAGGTTGCGTGAGTGTACCTCTGTAAAGATTCCTCAAGCTGTGCAAGTCAGATTTGTGTACTTTACTAGTCGTATGTTTTCACTCCTTGGAGAGGCAATACACATGTTGCCTGGCCATGACTCACTCTACCATGTAGGTGACAGAACACAGAGTCCTTACTTTAACCAAGCTCTTGTTTCCATGAGGAGGAAGAGACCAGGAGTATTGGACTAGGAGAGACGAGGAAAAGGAAGTAAGTGGCACAATGAAGTAGAAACTTTACTCTCTTGTTTGCTGTTGAAAATTCTTGTAGCTGGGGTTATCTGTAACATACAAACCTTCCAATTTAAGTAATGCCTTAGTTAAGGTGTGCATAATGGGAGAAAAAGGGCAGTGTTGGTACTTGGTGGCTGGCACAATACCGCAAGACACACAGAGTCCAAATTTGTGTGTCCAAAGTTGTGCGGGACAAATCTAAGATGTCACGTTTTTATGGCACCATGAAACCCCTGGTTCACCTATCCTAGAGGGAGCTGACTTCTTCTGTCCTTTAAATCACTTCCTACTCCATGAATGCCTTCTCTTGTCCTCTAAGGCCAGCAGGGGGACAATCTCTTCCCAAAAGCTCTGCATAGCACTTGTAGCCATAGACCCATAGATTATTCCAGGTGGATCATGAAGTCCAAACCGCACCTATACCACAGAATACAGTTATTATTTATTTGGATGCAGCCTTGGGTTGTTTTTCATACTTAATAGTTTTGTTTCCCCAGTTAGCCTGGAAACGTGAATTCAGGGGCTAACCTAGCCAGGGCTGGGCCTAAAGAGGTTCTCAGGAATATTTACTGTATTCAGATGACCCATGCTCCAAAAAGCAAAGAATAGATGTTCAACTTTCATGCTCAGACTCTGAAGAGAGCCTCCATCTGTCTCCACCAGAGTTGAAATCTCTGTAAAAGGGCCAGAAGAGTGTGTGTGTGTGTGTGTGTGTGTGTGTGTGTGTGTGTATACATAGGTGTGTGTCTTTGTAGGTGTGTTGGTTTTTGAGGGTATAAACATATAAAAACTCTCATTTATTGAATGCCTACTGGGCACCAAGAACTTGATATTCTTACTGAAGCCTCACAACAGCCCAGTGAGGAATCTCTGATTAATAAAGCAGAGGCAAGCTAGTTGTGAGAATGACATGTGACTCCCTAATTTATTTTATCTTTGGTGATATTTGATGATTCTTACAGCTTATTAATTTGCAAAATAAATTTTACTAATTTATCCCACTTACAGCTTTTATGAGCTTGCAGTGTTTGTAATTCAGACTAAACTATGCATGATAACCAAGATTAATAGGAAAAATACAAATGCATTTCTACATTCAAACATTTGTAATGAATGGTAATATTAATAGATGGAAAGCTCAAAGCCAAATGAATTTACTAAAAGAAAATGCTCATTTGAATAACTGCTAGATCAGGAAGAATAAATCTTGAGCTAAAAGCAAAATAATAATAATAATGATGTCAGTTACAAATATATATTCTGTGTGCTTTGGTAATTTGTCCTAAATTTTCTCTTAAGAACACAAATTGCAAAACGCCTCTGTTGCTATGTTGTAACTCAGGGAAGTAAAGAGACTCACCCAGGGTCACACAAATTGTCTCTTGATTCCCTTCGTCTTCCTCTTGCCACACAGAGACAGTCCTGCAAGAAATACAGCATGCGGTGCGAGCTGGGGCTCCTCGCAATTTAGGTGGAAATCCCTAGGAAATAGCCGTCATGAACCAACTCTAAGCCAGGAGTGAATGAAGTTGAATCTTTCAGAAACAGATGCTATTCTGCAGCTCTGTGTGTGTGTGTGTGTGAGTGTGTGTGTGTGTGTGTGTGTGTGTGTGTGTGTGTGTGTGTGTGTGTCCCCTCACGGGCATGCGCACACACTGGGGGTTGGGGGTGCACCGCTGACTGGCCCTCATTTCCTTTCTGGACTGGAACACATTTCACAACAGAGGATTTTCTGAGAATAAAGATTCCATAAAGTAGCTGGAAAAGTGCCTCTGACAGTCATGGGGTTGGTCATCGGGTGAACACTTCACTCACCACATCCTCAGAAATAGTGACACCTCTGCCGGTGTTTGGTTTCCATTGTCCTAGCAACCGTCATCTCTAAACAGTCCCTCTCCCAGGCACCTGTGAAAGAGGGACAGAGGGCCTGAGGTTTGACTGTGTTTCCCAACCTCAGGTGAAAGTGGTGAAGACTTATCTAGAGAGAAAGTGAAGATTTAATCTGCAAGGATCGTTATTGTTTATATTTGATTGTTTTACACTCCTCTTACTCCTATAAGGGCTCAACAGCAATTGGACAGCCCCCAGCACAGTTCCACCCACAGGGGAGGCATTCAGGCAACATTTGTGGATTGGATGGGATGGAGCAACATGATTTTAAAGGGGTTGTAACATTTTACAGATGAAGAAACAGGCCAAATTTCGTGCCGCGAGCAGCTTGACCGCAGAGCCCGCCCCGGGGCTCCTGCCGTCCTCTGCTCCAGCGTCTCCCCCGTTCAGCCTGCCGAGGTGCCTGTGGGTTCGCACGGGGTTCTCTGTCCCCCTGCTCTGCCTGGGCCAGTCTCCATAGGAGACACTGCTGCTTTGTGTCGCCCTCCTTGGCACAAGATGAAATCAGGTGGTCCCCATTCTTCCTGTTCTGCTCTGCCAAATCTATCTGAACACATTTCCTGTGCACAAAGCCAGCTCGCCAATTATCTGCTCCAATTAAGGAGAGCGAGATGTGGTTGATTCAGTCACTCCAGAGGGCTGACCAAGGCGAGCGGTGTGGTTGGCGACGCTGGCCGCAGGTCTTCTCAGTGGCCCTGTGCATGCTGCTTCCCCTGGCACTCCTCCCTACCCCCAGATGGCCAGTGCGGTTTCCTTGCCTCCCCCTCCTTCCCTTTCAGAGTCCCTGGAGTTCCAGCGCTGTCTTGGCCTTGCCTCCCCCCATATCGACAGAGAGTTCTCTCCCAATCTGTGTCCTCTGATAAACTAATGTGTACAGAGTTGTTAGTGGTAGAACATGGATTAATACCTGACTCTCTCCGAGAGAATTAGCTCTCAAGCGACATTGCATATGAGGCATCTTCTGCATTTGTGCCCAAAGCCAGGCTTGCCACAGATGAATGTAAAAAGCATGCGTGTTTTGCTTTAAAGTGCAGACCCCAAACACTCGGCTCCCTATTGTCAATCCTTTTCTGCCTCTTAGCACTAAAGCAAAGAAGGCAGACAAAGGGCTGAGTGTGTATCAGTCTGTATGAGTTAGGACAATACACACTGTCAAGACCTAAGCTCTCTCCCACCCTAAATTTACAGGACAAATATCATGATCCTGAGATGAAATTTATGTATAATATAACCTACCTACACATACCTTCTCTAAAATACAATCAGTGTAATTCCTTGCCTGGAAACATGCAAAGGAGAAATAAAAGGGAGGTAATTTATAATAAAATAATATGTATTTCAATATGGAAATCCTTGGGCCCAACAACACTAGGAGATAACAATGAAGGCATCAAATGCTATACTTATTCATACATTCCCCATGACTAGGACAACTGTAAATGTAGATGAATACAATGTGTTATATTGGATACAACTAGTGTTGCCAATGGTGATGTAGCTTTGCAAATAAGTAAAGTAAAAGATTTCTTTGTTTTATATGGCACTTGAATTCCAGGAAAATTAGGTATGTTTGAATCCATGCAAAAAATATGTTGTGTTTATATGTAAAATATAGTTCAGTTCAAAGCATAGGTAATCACAAACATTTTGCTGTTGTCATTGTTTAAATCTACATGAAGACTGGCAAAAGGACCTCCTAGGCACTTGCATACTAAGTGCAAGTAGTCTTCCCATTCATTATGACAATAAAAAAATGCAATCCCCCAACTCCTACAAATTTTCCAAAATCCCCTTAGTACTGTGCCCTTCAACTCATAGAAAGACGTTCCATTAGCAATTATCTTTGGTCACTACTGAGTCCTCAGGTCGCTTAAATAAGATAGGGGTTTGTTTTTCTCTCAAAATAAATCTGGAAATTTGCAGTCTTGGGCTGGTTTGTCCAAGCCTCCTATTTTTTCTGCTCTAACATCCCTAGCATTGATTTCTAGCTTCACATTCATTGCCACAGAATGGTTGCTGAAGCTCCAGCCATTGTGTCTGTGATCTAGGTAGGAAGAAGAAAAAAAGGAGAAGGCAGGAAGAGTAAAGCCACCTAGTAGATGAATAAGCCTTCTTTAGGAGTATCCCTGAAAATCCCATCCAACAACTCTTTTTATATCTCATTGGCTAGCCCTGTCCTCAAAGCAGGTCTGGAAATGTAATTTTTCAGTTAGGTGCATTGCTGTCTTTAATAATGGGTTCTGTAGTGAAGAAGCAGGAGTGAAGGGATATTGGATAGGCAGCTAGCCATCTCTACCACATTGTTTCACCCACTGACAACATCCAAGAAACCTGCTGTAGTTCCAAATGCAGATTCAACACACAGGTCCTAAGAAAGGTCAGAAATCTTTTGGGTTGCCTGGCTTAGCATCTCAAGCTTATGTGGGTTTCAATTTTTGGATCCTATTCCATACAAGGGAATAGAGGGAAACTTATAACAATTATCTATTCTGACTAAATCCTGTTACTAAAACAAACTTGGGACAACAGACCCATCAGAGGATGAGGGACTCAAACCCAAATAATTGCTTGAGTCTCTAGTGTGAGAAAGCAAGATGATGGTGGTTTAGCTTCTCACATTTGACATTTGTTATTCAAATGTGTATACGTGTGTGTGTTTTCCAGAGTTTGTGACAACCCCCCTGGAGTTCTCCTAGGGGAGTTCTGTTCAGTTTCACAAACATATATTGCATCTACTATGTTTCTCATGCTTTGTGCCAGGGATGCAAGATGAAACCAGCAAGGGACCTTCCCTGGAGAGCTAACAGTCTGGGCATGGGGCAAGGGGAGGGAGGAGGGAAGAGACAGGCCACTGTGCTCTGAAGTGGTCAGTGCAGTGGGGAGAGTTGTGCTGGGCATTGTCTGTCCAGGACAGCCAGCGCAGTGCCATACCTAATAGGTGCTCAATAAATAGTTGTTATCTGGACTTGTAAATGTTTCTGTGGTGCTTGGAGAGGAATCTGTTCTTTTCTGAGCTGAGTTTTCTTGGGCCCATGAGTTACTCACAGCTGCTTCTATTGCTGAATGTTGTCTCCCCTTCCATTTCCTTCAGTCAACTCTGCCCTAGAAAAAGTTCCTGAAATATGTTTTCATTTTCAACCTTGCAGAAATCCTTTTTGGACTGAAACCATGCCAAACTCTTGGAACTGGGAAATATCCAGAGATATGCAAAGATAATAAAAATAATCTCTGTGCTTGGAAATTTCTATTTCTTACTTAACCTCAAAATCACTCTGAGGGCAATTTGGCAACAGTTTTCAAAGTTTGCATAAAATGTTCATACCCTTTGACCCAGCCATTCCTATTTATACCAAGAAAATAATTAAGGATATACACAAAATGCACAAATAGGGATGTTCGTTAGAGCCTCGGTTATAATAACAAACTACTGGAAACCACCTAGATTTGGTTGTTTCCAACATATTCTGACCAACCAAAGCAGCTTGGTGAATAAATATGGCACATCCCGGATAACAACCCATTGCATCCACTTGAAGTGATTCATTTAGCGACTGTTTATTGATTACCTGCCACGTGCCAGGCACTGTTGTAAATAGAAGGATACATTAGTTACTAAAACAATGTGGAACTCACATTCTGGTTATGTGCCATAACTGTATTTATTGACATGAAAATAAATTCTTTCACTATTAAGTGAAAGAAGGCAGGTTACAAGACAGTAGTAGTGATAATAATGGCTAACACTTACAAAGCATGTATTATGTGTCAAACATCATTCTAGAAGCTTTATATATCCTAAATCATTTTATTTATATAAGAACCCAGTATGATACAATACTTGTTTAAAAATATTTTTTATATTTGTTACTATTTTGTTGAACGAGACGAACACAAGTGCAATAATAAAGCAACCACTTTCTTTCTCCCACATTTATTTCACATCCGCTCTCAGGATCTGCGCTTTTCCTGCTGTTGGATAAAATCACAGGCAGGTCTCACAGCTCACTGGTCCCTTTTAGTCAGTCGGACTGTCTTACTCCAATAATGAGAATATTCAGCCCAGTCTGAATTTCTTGCACTTGGAAGGAACTCTCCTCCTTCCGGCCAACCTACTTCAAGCTTGCCAGCCTGAGGAAGTGGGAGGTAGGTTAGCAGTTGCCACCTTCCCTCTCCTCCTCCTTCCTTCTCTGGCCCCTCAAGGTGGGCCCCTGAGGATGGGGTTAGGGGAAAGGCACAATCTTCCCTGGCAGGCACTGTCCTGAGCCACCATTTTTTCCTGAGGGTGAAGCAGATCACCTTTGCAGGTTCTTGCTCTGACAGATGCTTTTGTGAGTTGTTCCCAAGATTTTTAGCAAAGGATGCTGTTTCTCCTCCAGCTAGAAGCTTCCAGTTGTCCTGTCAGCCTGGGGCTTCCAGCAGTCTCCCTTACATTAACCCTGTCCTTTGGGCCTTTGTCACCCTTCCCCCTCCTCACTCATAAGTCCTCTTGGGCAGTTCTCCTTTAAAACAACCCCAGCCAGCTCCCTTCCCAGGTCCACACCCCCAGTGAAACTCATCCATCTTTGTCTGCCACCCCTTTCTCTTTGCTGCCACCCAGTCTAGTTCTAGCCACAGTCTCTCCCCTGTAGGCTTCTTTTGGCAAAAGGCAAATGCAAGTCCCCAAACTCCAGGGGGCACATGTCAGGCTCTCTGAGGGGGTCTCAGGAAGGCCCTCTCACTGGCTTGGGGTGACGGCGTGCACCACCTCCTCTTCCCCTGGGAGGCAAGTGAGGCCCAGCCCACTCACAAGGCTCTCCCTGAAACCCTCATTCACTAAGTCTTCAACCCTCACTTTTTATAGGCTGGAGGGGTGACTGCTCAATGCATGCAGAGCCATTTACGTAATCTTCAGGCTACTCTATATAGGTGACATAGGAGGCATAGCTCCTCAATTTGGATATTTAGGAGGTAGGCATCCTTGGGCATCTACTGTATTGTTATCAGCCTTTTAGGCTTCCACCAAAGTAAGCAGGAAGAGTCCCATCGTAACATCCTGTTACAAACATATATACATGCACATATCTGAAAGTTTCACTTCAAAATGTTATCAATGGTTACCTTTGGTCATGGAATTAGTTCCCTCCTTTTTGTTTATCTGTGCTTAGTCTCTTTAGCTGCACTAAATTTGTCAGAAGAAAAATAATTCTTAAAAGGAAAAAACTTGTCCAGAAAAAATGTTTATGCACACACTTTTATTTTTTATTTCTTCTTGAGTCATTTTCAATAATTCATGTCTTTCTAGGAATGTTTCCATTTCATCTAAGTTAACTAGCTTATTGGCATACTGTTGTTCATAGTATTCCTCTATAATCCTTTTAATTTCTGTAAAGTTGGTAATGATGTCTCCATTGTCATGCCTGATATCAATAATTTCTTTATTCCCTTTTTTAAAAAAAAATCACTCTAGCTAAAGTTTTGCCTATTTTCTTGATCTTTTCAAAACACTCACTTTTGATTTCATTACTTTTCTCTACTGGTTTTCTATTTTCTATTTTATTTATTTCACTTTTATTATTATTACCTTTCTTCTGCTTCCTTTGGATTTAGTTTGACCTTCTTTTTGTGGTTTCTCTCTTTCTTCTTTCTGTCTTTCTTTCTTTGTTTCTTTCAGACAGAATCTTACAGGTGTGCCCATCATGCCAGTCTAATTTTTAAAATTTTTGTAGAGACTGGGTCTCATTATGTTGCCTAGGCTGTTATTAAACTCCTGCCTACTGCTTCAGCCTCCCAAAGTGCTAGGATTACAGGCATGAACCACCATTCCAGGCCTTCTTTTTCTAATTTCTTAAGGTGGAAGTTTGGGTTATTGATATGAGATCTTTCTTCTTTTCTTATATAAGCATTTAGTTATACATTTCCCCCTAAGAATTGCTTTACCTGCATTCCATACATTTTGGTACACTGAGTTTTTGTTTTATGCATTTATTTTTCTACTTTCCTCATGAGATTCACTTCTAAGAAAATTTAGTTGACCAGACTCAAATTAATGAAGCTGGAGAATATTCTAAACTTAATTCACCCAGTAATGTCCTTAGACAGTGTATTACCTTGCTGTGACATTTTGGCTGTCCAGTCTTCCCCTGGGATTGGTTTGGACAATGAGTGCTTTTTTACATGTCTGTGTGCTACTATAAGAGCTCTCAGGGTTTCAAACCATCCTTCAGTCACTGGTTCACATGGCTGTCACTTCAGTACTAAAATACAGGCAAATCTCCCATGTAACAAAAGCTTGGAAAACTTAAATGCATGCATTTTTGTGTCTATTCTTTTATATATTATATGTATATATAGTATATATTTTTATATATACTTTTTGTTTTTTTAGAGATGAGGTTTCACTTTATCACCCAGGCT
>CAUYRT010090865.1:0-11912 GCA_963574885.1 Lepilemur ruficaudatus | reverse complement strand
TTAATTTCTTTCTATTTTATAGTAGAGACGGGGTCTCGCTCTTGCTCAGGCTGGTCTTGAACTCCTGACCTTGAGCTATCCACCCGCCTCGGCCTCCCAGAGTGCTAGGATTACAGGCGTGAGCCACCGCGCCCGGCCTATCTATCTATCTATATATATATGTATGAGGCAAAATGTCGAGACATTTCTCAAAAATCTCACAGCCACTGCAACACCATCCCACATGAGAAGTATGTTGGAAGGAAACCCAAAGAGGAAAGAGACAGAGGTCTGAGCATTGTGGCTAAAATCTCTTACTTTGCAGATTTCACACAAGCATGTGACCATGTTCACATGGTGCCTTTCCACAGCCTTGCCCTGTCCCTGCAAGTGGAGGCTACTAAAGTTTAAGCTTTCAGCAGGTTCCCAGTACATCTGCCTCCAAAGGGGAGAAACTGCAGGAGGCAACTTACTTAAGAGGTTACATGCAGTAATCGAGACATTGCCTGCCGATCTGCAGGTAGAAATGGAAAAAGACTAAGAGCAGCGGGTGTTAGACACCGGCTGCAAGAAACACCAATAGGATTAGCTTCTGTTTCCTTCAGGTTGGGAATCTCGGTGGAAGTAGAGTCAGCTATCCACGATTTCAAGAGTCTCCCAGGCAGGAGAAACAGGAAATGGACATGCCAACCCCTCAGTAACTAGCTTTCCAGGGCAAGCTGCTTTAGGGCTAGGAGACAACTACTTGCAATTGGGATATTGCGTGTGTTGTGCCCATCTGCGGAGCAAACTGGGTGGGCTCCTTTTAGTACTCTGCCAAGGACTTATGTAAGAAAAACATAGACCGTCTACCTGCTAGCAGAGAAAGCTCTGGAAAGAGACTTTCCAGCTCAGCAGAAAGTGCCCCCTGGGTTTTAACATCCTGGGTCAAGGCCACAGGCTTCAGTGTGGCTGCCCATGAACATGCTATCTCAAAGTTTAACAGAGGGAATGGCCTGAAAAAAATGGCAAAAATATTTTCTGTCTCTTTAAAACATTCTCCACTCCTTTTTGAGAACTAAAGCCTACACCCTTGCCTCAGCTCACTGGTTGGGAGGGGCAGGGTAAGTCTTCTGTCATTTGTACAACAGGAGATGACCCAGTGGACCTAGTAAAGGAAGGTTCTGGGCGGAGGCCACCAGATTGTCTTCAGCAGAGATAGGAAATCAGAATCATCAACTGTCATTGAACAGGAATTGCCTGAAGCTGGGAACCCAGTCTTTAAAAGCTCTGAATTTCTGCTTATTATTAGGACAATGGCATTTCAGATAGCAGTTTCCTCCTCCTTTGCAGGCAAAGTAATAAAACTTCTCTTTTCTTCCCCTCAAACCACTTGTCTTGTTCTTCTGATTTGGCCTCGTGGACAAGTGCTGAACTTTCGGTAACAAAAGGAGGTCACAAGTCCTTCCTGGCCTCTCAGCTGAGGCAGGTGACACTTGCCCTTTTCTTTAACATGATTCTCCCCTCCCTATCATAAAAGTAAAAGATGCATGGGGTGGGGGGAAGAGAAAAGTACAAAAAAAGAAAACTGCTACCATTCATAATCCCACAACCTCTTTCATGTTCTTATTTTGGCATATTTCCCCCAGTCATTTTCAATGCATCATTTTTAAGAGGATTTCAACTTCTATCCTGAGTTACTCATTTAACATACAAATATGTAATGGAGTAGTCACCCCTCCTCCCATAGACACGGAAGCATAAAATTGAGAGTGGGGAATATGTAACAGAGGAAATGGCCTGGAAACAAAAATGGAAAAAATGTTTTCTGTCTCTTTAAAACTTCCCCCACTCTTTTTGGGAACTGAGACCCGCACCCCTGCCTCAGGCCAGTGGTCTGGAGGGGCAGGGGAATGTCTTTTGTTTTTTTTGAGCTGCAGGAGGTGGACCAGGAGACCTGGCTGAGGTACAGGTGGGCCTCCCAGGTGGATGGAGGTCGGGGGATCACAGAGATCAGGAGATCATGGCTTGGTCTTAAGCAGAGATGGGATGATTAGAATCATTAAATGTACTTGAACGACAATAGCCCTCCTTTCAAAGCTTTGTATTTCTGCTTATGGACAGGAATTTGGATTTTCAGATGACAGTCCACCATTTTCCTCCTTTGACTGCAAAGCAATACATTTCTCTTTCCTTCTCCTCAACCACTCGTCGTCCTCCTTCTCATGTGGCCTCGTGGGCAAGTGCTGGTAACAGATACGTCTCTATGTCTTGAAATACCCAGAGCCTAATCCAAATACCTGCTAAGTATTTCATCACCTATTTTTTACAAGGGTAGCTGATTTCAAAAGAGTTATACAGAAAGGAATACGGGAAGTCCCAGAGTAAAAGTCTATGTTGCAAAACACCATGTTGTCAACCTGCCTGGCAGGCTCCCCTCTGGGCTCGGTGACTCGTTCCTTGGTGACCCGTTCCTTTAATTCCTGGTCTCTCTCCACCCTGGCTCTTCCTTGTCCCCATCCTTCGTGCTGAGCCGGCCATATGGCCCATCTTCCCTCACCCAACACGCTCCGCTAGAAAAGTAGGCCTGTCCCTGCCGGGCTCCTGTGCGATGTCTTCTGCACTTCAGGCCAAAGCCACATGCCATTATGACAAGGAAAGCAGGAAGTTTCTCTGCCTTTCCCTCCCATTGCTCTGTGCCCATTATCCCCCAAAGCCCCGTTCCTTCTTTCACTGGGGCGCTTTCTAACTCCCGTACCTTAAAACCCTTTATCAAATGGGGTTAAAAGCTCAGTATGTGTTTTTTGCTATGAAGAAAGCAGAAGTTGCACCGAAAGGGACGAATCCTGGATTTGTGCGATCCAGGCACCGGCGGGGGGCGGGGGGAGACCGACGCCGCCAGGCCCACCCGGGGCGTTCGGTTTCCAGGGGTCTTTCCAGAAGGCTCGCTGCGCCCGAAGGTGGGCGCCTGGCGGGTTCCGTCCCCGCCCTTCCTGTGTGCCAGGCCCCGCCGCCCGCAGGTCGCCTCGGTGGGGTCCGGGCTGGGCCGGCCGCAGAGGCCTGGTCCCCGCTGCGCAGGGCGCCGCGGTCGAGGAGGAGCCCGGACCTCCCGGAGCTGGGAAAGTCCGGCGGGGGCGGCGCGGGGGCGGCCCTGCGGGCGGGGCGGGGCGGGCCTGGCGCGGGCGGCCGCACGGGCTCCCCTCCGCCGGGACGCGCCGCCGCTGCTCGGGAAGAGGCGGGCCCTGCGCGCCCCGCGCTCGCCATGGAGGCCGAGGCGGCGACGGGAGCGGCTCGGGGGACCCTAGGCGGGAGCCGGGCGGCGCCCTGAGCCGCCGCCGAGCCTGCCGCGCCGCGCGTCCCGGGCCATGCAGCCGCCGCCGCTGCTGTGGCCGCTGTTGTGGCTGCAGCTGCTGTTCGGCGCCGCGGCGCCCCCGCCAGGTAAGGAGGGCCTGGGGCCCCCCAAGGCCGGAGGAAGGCGCTGCCGCGGCGGATGGGGTCCACGGGGTGCCCCGATCGCGCGGGGTCCACCGGGTGCCCCGATCGCGTGGGGTCCGCGGGGTGCCCCGATCGGGTGGGGTCCGCGGGGTGCCCCGATCGCGCGGGGTCCGCCGGGTGCCCCGATCGGGTGGGGTTGCGCGGGGTTGCGGGAGCGGACGGGGCCCGCGGGGAGCGAGCCCGCGGCGGGCGTGGAGTGCGCGGCGGGGAATTCCGGCAGTCTCTGGTCTAGGTGCTGGAGCTCAGGCGGGAGCGGCGCGACGGCCTTCACCCCTCCCAGCGCCCCGGCCCTAGGGACATCCCTCCCAGGAAGGGGACTCTCACAGTGCGCCTTCTTGAAGCGGGACACACTGCCGCTCCCCTTACGCACCCCCCACCCGCGCCACCCGTGCGGGGAAAACAGTGAGGCGCGTGTCTCCGACTTTTTCAAAACGAACAAAGAAAAAATCGGATCCAGGGCTTGGGCAGGGGCCGTCTCTGCTGGCCACAGATTGCTCACCCGCCATCCTGAACCTGGCCCCTGCCTGGGTGCCCTCCCCAGTGGCTGAGCCAGAGGCTGGACTGGGTCCTGCAGCCGCGGGGCCGAGACCTCCGTCGCGGACATGTGACCGGACTCAAATCTTCCCTTGCCCGGGGCATGGGTGATACTGGATATGAAATCCGGATAGCTCCCCAAATCATATGCATGGGGGGCAGCTTTCGGGGCAGCACCCAGAAATAGCTGGGTCCCTTCAGTTGGTGGTGGGGAGCGTCAGCTGACCCAGGCTTTCATCCCAGCTCTGCCCCCACCCAGACAGCCCCTTCCCTGGGCTCTGCCTCCTTCTCACTTCGGCACCAACTGACCACACTTACCAGCCAAACATAAAAACTAAGAGAACAGAGGAGAAAAGACCTCCGCGAGGAAGATGTTGATAGAAGTGTCTCTGTATGTTTCTGTGTCTGTGTTGCGCCGGGTTCTTTCCCGTGGACAGACGAGTATCATAGTTTGAATAGCACTTAGGTAGTCTCAAGAATTTAGAAGTGTCTTCCCATTTGAAATCGTAGTAATGTGGTGTTGGAGATTTGTTCCTTTTATGATTGGCGGTTTTCTTTGGGAGTCAAATAAATGCGTTTGGATCCTGACTCTGCGGCTGGCCAGCTTCAAGTCTTGAGCAACCTACGCGTGCCCCTCCCTAGGCCTCCTCTGGGTGAGATTTGGAGCTTGCCCGAGCAGCAGCGTGGCAGGCAGGTGGTGGGAGCTCGGGTCAGTGTGGCACTGACAAGCGGTGGTCTGTGAACTGTTTGTAACGCACCTGGGGTGAATGTTGAGAGAAGCATTTGGAAACTTTACAAGTGGACATTGCTACAGCATCCAGGTGCATGCCCATCTTTCTAACGATTAACTTTTGTTGTATTCTCCTAAAGTTTTGCTCTGCGTGATGCATTGGGCATAAACTGGATCCACAGATCCTTCGACAAGTAGTAGTGCTTTATACTAATCTCTGTTTTTGCAGCTATTTGGAAATTTTCATGCTAAGCAGTTAAAAAAAAACCCTAACAACTGGGTTATTTTTAAGATAAACCCTTTTTAAGTCAAAACACAAAATGAGATATTTTTCTTTTTTTAAAATTTTATTCTCTTTTCTTCCCCTCCCCCAGCAATGTCCAAAGTGAAGATATTCACAATGACTATATGCTACAGGGGTAGTAGAAAAGTTTCCACCTTTTCCATAATCTACAAGTGTCCTTCAGTAACCAGCAAACTGCTTTTATGGTCAGAGGGGGGAAAAAAGAGCATTGGAAACAAAATTTTAAAACGAAGACTTAGAAGAATATCTACCCCTTAGAGTTATTGTAAGGCGATCCTATGTAAAATATTGAACTGGACACAATTTGTAGCAATGCTTTGTTAAGTGTGGCCATTTGCTCTAGATAGAAAATGTAATCAACAGCTCAAAAGTGCTGTGAATCAACTGACTCTTTAGTTATTTAATTACCTGAGTATTGAAGAATTAAGCCTTCTATTTGTGATTGTAGCCGCTGCTGCTTACTTTTCCAGTGGATTGGATGTGAACTGTGCCACGTCCAAAGCTTGTATGCTTAAAGACCACCAAGAAAGACAGTAAATCCCCGACAACATAAAAACCATTGCAAATGAAGGTACAATATGTGAACTCCTGTTTGTCCCTAAGCTCAGCAATTGAAATGATCACGTAGCTAGAATGTTTTTGGCTAACTTTATAAATGATAATGATAGCTACCCCTTGTTGAGCCGCTATTCTCGGTCAGACAAGGTGCTAAGCACTTTATATACATTTTCTTTCTTCATTTTCTCAACCATTCTTTTGACATAGGTAATATCCCCATTTTACTCCCAAGAAGGCAAAACCATTCTTTGTCCAAAGAGACAAATGATCTAGATAAATAACTTGATGTGTAGCATTTCCTGAAGAGAGCAACTTCCTGGTTATGGCTGAGGAATCAGGAAATGTTTTTTTTACTTCTCATCTGCAGGGTGTTGGAGGTGGGATCGTTGATGCTTGTCTAATTGGTTTTCATCATAATGCCCCCCCCACCACAGAAAGATCCTGAAGGGTCAGTCCTCAGTTGTCTAGATGAAATGATTAATTCAATGTTAATTTGATTTAATTTTATTACCTATGTGTGATGTGTGTTAAGCAGACTATGCCGTCAAGACATAGGATATCTGATTCTTAAATATGTATAAAGTCTTAAATACCTGGATCAGGGTGGGTCAGAGGTGACAGGCAGGTTGGGCAAGAAGGTGGCGTTTGTTCACCCATCACTTCAACTAGTAGTTGTTAAATGCTACTGGTGTTAGGCACTGAACATATAAAAATGACAAGACAATCAGTGTAGAAAATGGAAACATTATCAGAAGAACAGATACAGTAATTGCATTACACTATGTGCTATAATAAAAAGTACTATAATACAAACATGAAAACACTTATGTAACACTGCTTGCTGGGAAGAGTTGAGGAAAGTTTGATAAAGGAAGAACAAACTGAGCTGAGTTTTGAATCATGTATAGGAGTTTGTCAGATTGAAAAAGAAGAAGAAATAAAAGATACAAAATTATGTAGATCCAAAAGAGAACAGGGTAGAGTTTAAGGCATTTTAGAGAGTGATGATGATTATTCTGTTTGGCACAAGATCACGCAGGGTTTTCCAGCCTATTCAGGTTTGAACTCTGTCCTCTAAGCCAGGGATGGGCAAACTTTTTCTGTAAAGAACCAGGTAGTATACAAACAGATGGTCTTCTAGAAGTTTGGTGAAATGACAGATTTCTGAATTAGATATGGCATTTGGGACTCTGATACATATGGAGATTGATCAAATCATGTTTATGTGTTAGATAGTGTAGTTATTTCTCCTCTTGCTTTTTGCAAGTGTCTCCTGGTTTCCTAAATGGAGTTTTTTGGAAATGAAATTTTGACAGTTGAATTACTTAAAATGTCCCCTAAAGGGACTTGCATTTCCTTCTATAAAGAGTTGCTTCTCAGTAATAGAAATAATTGCTATCTAATGTATAAGTTTTGTGGATCGGAGCAGTAATCTATTAATCCAGTTCAATAATCTTGGATTTTTAAATTGGTACTAGGGTGAGAGGTTTTTGTTTCTTTGTTTTTTTTTTTTAAGATAGAATCTCACTCTGTCTGTCACCCAGGCTGGAGTGTGGTGGCGTCATCACAGCTCACTGTAACCTCAAATTTCTGGGCTCAAACAAACCTCATGCCTCAGCCTCTCCAGTAGCTAGGGCTACAGGGGGGTGCCATTATGCCTGGCTAATTTTTCTTTTTTTCCTTTTTTTTTTTTTTTTGAGACAGGGTCTCTGTCACCCCAGCTAGAATGCAGTGGCGTCATCATAGCTCACCGTAACCCCAAACTTCTGGGCTTAAACAATCCTCTTGCCTTGGCCTCCCAAAGTGCTAGGATTATTTATAGGCATGAGCCACCATGCCCAGCCTAGGGTAAATCTTGTGACAGAACATACCAATAAGTTCTTTGACTGCAAAAAATCTTTTTCAGTTTATTAAAAGCAGTTACAGATGTATTACATTATCCAAGAGGTTTCTCAATAGGCAAGAAGAATCAGCAAGTACATTATGTTGATTACAATAATTTTTAAAAACTTTGTATTTTAAAATTCATCATTTATAATTGATGCTCAGCACAGCAAACTTTGGAAATATACCAACAATGGAGCAGCGGTTTGTCAGCTATGCGCAAGAGGAGAGAAACGATCTGTGACCTGCGGGAACCTGGCAGCTCTCAGCCATAGCTCCTTTATCCCTCCTTCCTGCCCCAGTGGCACTTGCCGGGAACAAGGCAGGACATGGCTTAGAACAACGACGGGGGAGGCTGTTCTAGGACAGGCCTTCTGAGATGTGAAGAGGGCAGTTTTATGGGGCACTTTTTAAGGAATCGGCAGTCCTTGGCACTTCCTTGTGGCGCCTGCGGTCCTTTTCTCTGTAAAGGTAAGGTAAGGTCACAAGAGACTCAGACAGAAGGCAGAGCCAGATTATGTGGGTCCTCTCACATGGCAGTCAAGTGGAAGTTGAAGAAGGTGGAAGGCTGGTCTGGGAACTCCCGCTGTTACAGGGATGCCTTTTTGCTGTTCCACGTGTCAGTTGGGGTGGAAGCCCTTCCTTGTCACCCTGGGTCACCCTGGGGGTTGAATGTTAGACTGGGGAGATGGAGGTGCCAGGAGAAGAAGGGCCGGAGGGCGAGAATGTTCCTGCTGGTTCCTCCCCAGAGATGGGAGATGGTGAAGGACCAGTGCGGTAGGTAGAGTGACGGTCCTCAAAAGTGTCCTAATCCCTGGAACCCGTGAGTGTGTTACCTGATGTGACAAAAGGGACACTGCAGATGTGAGTAAGTTTAGGATCCTGAGATGGGAGAGGGGGCAGAAAGGTCAGCTCCAGAGAAAGGAAAAGGATGCAGTGGACCTTGCTGGAGGAGGGTCCCTGAGCCACAGAATGGGAGTGGCCTCTTCAAGTTGGAAAAATCGAGGAAATGAATTCTCCCCTGGAGCCCCCAGAAGGACCACAGCCCTGCAGACAACTTGACTTTAGCCAGTGAGACCTGTTTAAAACTTCTGACTTTCAGAACTGTAAGATAATAAATCTGGGGGGTTTTTTTGCAGAAAGAGGGACTTGCTGTTTTGCCCAGGCTAAAGTGCAGTGGCTTTCACAGGTGCAATCATAGCGCACTACAGCCTCGAACTCCTAGGCAGAGTGATCCTCCTGCCTCTGTGCTGGGCTAACCTGGGGTTGTTTTAAGACTCTAGGTGGTGATGTGCTACAGCAGCCATAGAACCTAATACAGGCAGTGAAGGGAGGTCTCTGAGAGTCTCTGACAGGCATTCACACCATGGGTGCTGCACAGCCCTACCCCTAAGTGGGGGGGAACCAGTGGCCGCAAGGCCACATGTGGTCCTCCGTATCCCCAAGTGCGGTCTCGGTCTCTCAACCGAATCCAAACTTCACAGAACAAATCCCTTTATTAAAATGATTCATTCTGTAAAATTTGGATTCCATCAAAAGGCTGCAGTCAAGGATCCAGAACGCCACATGGGGAACCTGCCGGGTGAGGCGGGCCTGCCTCCCACCACCCCACTTTGCCTGTCTGCCTTTCGTGCGGTTATCATGTGGCCTGCTATGATGAGACAAGTGTTAGCTGCCTGGATGAAGGCCAGCCAGAGCTTGCAGGTGTGGAGAGCGGGGGCATCTGTAAGTGGCTGCAGACTCTTGGTGATGGTCTTTCAGAGGAAGAGCTGGGGGCCAGGCTGGAGGCTGGTCTGGGCACTGCTCTTTGATGACACATTTACTGAAAATGTGTGGTTTGAATTTCCTGCTTTGACTTCTAGAACAGCATGTTTTTCGAACCTTACTTTCCACCTTCGGGGCATTTCTCATTAATCTTTCATTCAGAGAAAGTGTTAACCTCATTGTGTTTTCTTTGCGGAGGGAAGGCTCCCTGTGAAGTGTCTGCTTGGGGGGGCTTGAGTGTGTTTCTCCCAGGGCACTCCAAAGAGAGGGTTCTGATATTGGTGGTATTCCCTGGGGAGTGTATTATTTCATTATTTGGAGTTCTCAAACTTTAATGTGCGTAAGAATCAGCTGGAAAGCTTGTTTAAAATGCAGATTTCCTGGTCTGGCCCCAGGCCTGGGAATCCACATAACCCACATTTTAACGGGCACCCCAGTGATTGTGATGCTGGGATGTCCTTGAGAAAAGGGGCAACTCTAGTAGTGCCCAGAAGACAGTGCTCTGCCCATGCACCCTTTGGGCTTTGCAGACCTGATGTGGGGTGTTGGTGTGTGTGCACGTGTGTTTGTGGGGGCTCACCAGACACTCCCTTGGTACCAAACCTGGGGCTGATGTTGTCGCGTGCTCACCAGTTTACTCTTCACCACAGCCCTTTGGTTTTACTGTTATTGATCCCTTACTCCTGAAGTGGAAACTGAGGCTTGGACAGCTTAAGCAACCCACCCAGAGTCAAAGTCACTCACCGGGGGTGGAACTGGGATCCCAGTTCAGCCAGACCCCAGGGCCCAGGATCTCATCATAACTGGGACCTGCAGGTGGAAGGGCTGCCCCAAGCACCTCTTTGCTTTCTACCGACTGTGCCAGTAGGGCCATGTTTGTAGTCAGAGGTGGAGCGGGGAGCGGCGTATGCCCAGGGAGAACAGGTAATACCATTTCTGCACTTTGACAAAAACTGGGTGGCACAAATGACTTTGGTAATGTGCGTTTAAATATTTCTGTAATTGATTTTTCTCTTTTGGACTCTCTCTCTCTCTCTCAGTCCCCACCTTCTCTTATCCTCAAGCCCCTCTTTCCCAGCTGCCTGCCCCCCGACACCCGAAGATGCGCCTGTACAACGCCGAGCAGGTGCTGAGCTGGCAGCCCGTGGTCCTGAGCGGCGGTGCGCGGCCGGTGGTGTACCGGGTGCAGTATAGATAGTAAGCTGGGCATTGCTGCTGGGACCTTGCTGGGAGCGATGGGGGAGCCCTAGGGAACCCCAGGGCCGGCTGCTGGGGCCTGCTCTTCGCGGGGTTGTCATCAACCCCGTGGGAAGCAGGTATTTAAACAGAGACTTCACAGCCTCCCACTCATCCGAAGACTTAAACAACACGGCAGTCAGAGAGCTCTGCTGTCTAACCACACAGCTTCTTGCTTTGGTGAAAGTTTATTCTTTCACTGGTTTCAGGAGAAGGCTTGTAAAAAAAAAAAAAAAAAGCTTCATTCTGGTCATGGAAGGACAATGTTTAGCCTTTATCTTCTTGAAGACTAAACATCTGGTTTATTTAACCTTATGCACCAAATACGGCCTGATCAGAAATGGATTCGGTTAATCACGGTGAATTCTCAGTCCCTCGGCTGGTTTTCCATTCTGTGCATCATCCTGGCCCCTCATTCCATCTCTCGCCTCCTTGCCAGGCTTTTTCGGAGTCGGCCCCTGCTTGATTTCTGCCTAAACCCACATAGGAAGAAGACAGGCAAAGTCCAAGTCCTTGGTTATTTGTTTACCTCGCTAAATAGGTTAACTGACGATAAAGGTAAAATTATTGGCTAAGTCACTTTGTACGACTAAATAAACAACACGTAAATGTGCTGGTGAGAACGGGGTTGGCGGACGGTTGCTCCCTCCCCACAGCCGGGCGCGGGCGTGATCAGCACGGCCTTTCGGGAAGTAACTCTGCTGCGCCCTGAAGAGTCAGGGAGGTGTCCACATTACTGTATCCTAAACGGATAATCCAGTCCTCCATCAGCAAGAAAAGACACAAAAACTAGAATCACTGCAGTGTATATTTATATCCGTCAGTAGGAAAATGGCAAATTGTGGCATGCTAACTTATGCTTGAACACTGAACCATAGTGTTTATTATAATTAGATGTCATCTGGTAGAAGCTACAACTGTCTAAAATTTGGAATATCTTTCAAGAATAGAAATATAATGTGGAAAATTACAGGCAGTTGATTTGTTAAAAGAGTGGGTTTCCAGATAACGTCTTATTCATGTTATTTATTTATTATATTTTATGTAGAGATGGGTTCTTTTCTTTTCTTTTTCTTTTTTTTTTTTTTTTTTTTGAGACAGAGTCTCACTCTGTTGCCCGGGCTGTAGAGTGCCATGGCATCAGCCTAGCTCACTGCAACCTCAAACTCCTGGGCTCAAGCAATCCTTCTGCCTCAGCCTCCCGAGTAGCTGGGACTCCAGGCCTGCGCCACCACGCCCGGCTCATTGTGTCCCTCGCGGGGGAGGGGTGCCCTGCGTGTCTGTCGCGGTCTAGTGGAGATGGAGTCTCGCTCTTGCTCAGGCTGGTTTCGAACTCCTGACCTTGAGCAATCCACCCGCCTCAGCCTCCCAGAATGCTAGGATTACAGGTGTGAGCCACCGCGCCCGGCCTCCTCCCTTCTTTCTAAACATTTTACTCAAAGATAAAAT
>CAUYRT010090856.1:0-21117 GCA_963574885.1 Lepilemur ruficaudatus | reverse complement strand
TATTCTCTGTTCCCAGAATGTTTTCATCTCAGCATGGACTGGTTCTCACCACTCTGCCTCAGGGAGTTGACGTTTGTGTCTCCTCCTTTGCCCTTTCCCATTTGCGGGTCAGGGCACCTTGGCTTGTTTGCAAGTCACAAGGTGTCTTGAGGCCGATCAACAAGAAACAATCCGTGTGAGAACAGGTGTTCCGAGAACTGCTTTGTTCAAACATGGCTGAGAGATGACCTGGTGTCCACTACATACATGGCTGGGAGATTCTCATGTCACTCATGGTATTACTACTACTGCTACTGTGACCACTGCCTCTCCTCCTCCCCGTTCACTACTGCTACCAGTACTACTGGTAATAATGATAATAATAGTAATAATAATAGCAAACACTTATGTAGCACTTACTATTTGCAAGGCATTACTCCAAGCCCTTCACATACACTAACTCTCTTAATCCTCAGACCAACCCTATGTGGATGGTACTATTATCATCTGCATTGTACAGAAGAAGAAACAGGCACAGAGAGGTTAATGCCTTTGCAAATGTTGAGTGCAGGCGTTAGGATTCCAAACTGTGCTCTTCACTACTGTATGCTACATTTAATTTATAGTGAAGTACAAAACTATACTCTAATTAGAAATATAAAATAAGATTTAAAGAGCTTGGAAAGCAGAGTGGAAAAATGTGCTTAGGATAAGGAACCTCAACCAAAATAAATGAAAGAATGATTGCCCTGAGTTGTATGGGTTTGAATTTTAAGGAGCTAAATCAGATTGCAGTTGAATTTAATATTAGAAAATAAGAATCAGGATAATGAAACACTTCATTTATTGAACTATAGAGTGTAATAAAACAACTGGCTATTCAAGGAAACCAATTTTTAATTCCAAAGCAATATCTTCAGGCTTGTTAATTGCAATTATTATATTAGCTATTAAATTATGTACAACAGTGTAATTTTTGGCTAAAGAGGAATAAATTCAAGAGTGTGAACAAGAATTTTTTTCCAAAATAGTCCTTTTTTTATCTGTTATAAAATTTCCCATTATTTTCTTTTTAATCCATAGGCATTGAACTGGCTGCCATCCATTTTTACTATTAAGCTGATCTTGCTTTAAGTAGAATCATTTTCCTGCATCTTTGCTGTTGTACATTTATTTATTTAATTTATGGAATATGACAATCATAAAAAGGATATATGATGAATTTAAAAAGTTTGAAAAACAATAAAGTAAACATCTGTGTACCAAGTTTAAGGAAACAGTTACTGCCAATACAATTGTAACCACTTCTGTGCTGTTCTCAATCTGTTTCCCTCCCTCTCTCAAGGATAAACACTGTTTTGAATCTTATGTCTATCATGCTCTTGACTTTCTAGATAAATATATACATATATACACAATATAAAGATTATATTGTTGATTTTTAGTATTCATAAAATTCAGATAAATCATATCGTACTGTAAGAATTCTTCTGCAACTTTCCTTTTCCAATTAACCATCTGTTTTTTTGAGATGTTTCTGTGTCCATAAGTATAACACTAGTTTATTGATTTTCACCCTCTGTATTATTCTATTGTGTGAATACGTCAAAATAATTTGCTTGTTTTCCTTTTCATGATTATGTGCCTTGATTTCAGTTTTTTGTATCACAAACGGGGCTGTTTTGAACTTTCTTATACATGTTTTTGTGTGTTCTTGTGAACTAATTTCTAGGGGTGAAATTAATGGATATTAGCATAGGCAAATTTTGAGCTTTGCAACATAACACATAATTGCTTAACTTAGTCATTGAAACAATAAACATTCCCACAAAAATCCCCTTAATTTCCAATTTTTATCAATATGTGGCACTTTCAGAATTTTAATTTTTGCCAATATACTCAAAATAAAAGTTTACCTTGCTATGGTTTTAATTTGTTTCCTCTAATAGTAATAGTGTGTTTACTGATCATTTGTTTTCTTCTCTGTGAAATACCTTTTTCTTGCCTTTTGCCTCTTTTTCTGTTGTCTTTTTCTTATTATTTTGTAGGAGTTCTTTATATATACTAGAAATATAATATTTGTCTATTATAAGAATTTTAAATATTTTCCCAGTTTTGGCTTTTTTACTTCTATTCCATCACATTGGGAAGATAAATTTTAAGTTTTATTATTGTTAAATTTATTAATTTTATGGTTTATGACTTTATGCCATGTTAATATTTAATATTTGTAATTGTGAAAAGTAATACATGTTCAATACTGAAAATGTGGAAAATCAACAAAAGCACAAAGAAAGAAGAAGAAAAGAAAAAGGAGGATGAGTAGGAGAGTAGGGAGTAAAGATTTTAATTTTAATTATAATAAATAAGGAGCATTAGTATGTTTTCACAGGTTTATTGGTCCTTCTATACTCTTTCTTAAATTTTCCATAAAGGTCTTTGGAATACTTTATGTCAAACAGTTAAAGTTTTTCTAATTTATTTATCTGAATTCTACATATATTAAGGCTGTGTGCCGCTTGCCCATCAAATTTAAACCATGTTTTCCTACTTGTTTATTTCGATTCTATGGAAGTATATAATATAAACATATTTAAACTGTCAGAATTTAAAATTCAGATTTAAATATCACTTTCGTTGTAATTGGTTTTTTAAGTTTAGAAGGTCCTATTATGTCCAGGCATCAGTTAAGTATTATTTATCCTTTATTCTACACTACATTATACACACACACACACATATACACACATATGTGTACTTTTTGATTGATATTTTACTGCATTCTATTATTTAACTTGAAATTTGGCTCTCCCCAAAACATTTATTGAATAATCTATAACATCTCTCTGAATTACGAGTTTTCATATAATCAAAGTTCCTGTATATAATATGGCCTTTGAAAAAAGTCTGCCTAATTCATTACATGATGCTGCCATTTTCCATTCTTAAACAAAGACTACATTATAATATTTTACTTGTTGAATTTCATAATCTGTTTTCATATATTTAGTGTCCTTAAAATTTGAAACAGAAATGGCTAGAGGAAAAAGAGAATTGCTTCACAAATTATATTGATGTTACTCTAGTTCTATTCCTACTGGTGGTTGCTCAAAATTTATTTCTTGCCAGAACTGCTAGAGGTGTCAATATTTGAAGAAGTCCTTCAGAAATGTATTGAAGTACTCTTTGAATACTCTTAGACAAACGGTTGTCTCTGGGAATAATATGGATCTTCCAGGAATGTAGAACGAGAATATCTTTTTGGATAATTGATGCCTTGCATACTTTCCACTATTGCTCAAAAATCCCTTTCTTCTACCAAATGTGATCTATTTCCATTCCCATCTTTGACTTCAGTAACTAAGAACATAAATCACCCATAGTAATAAAAATGTTCTATATTTGGGACTGTATTAGTCAGAGTTCTCCAGAGAAACAGAAACAAGAGAACTGATACACACAGTTTATTATAAAAAATTATAATTAATATTATGAAGGCCGAGAAGTCTCAAGAGATGTGGTCAACAAGCTAGAGACTCAGGATAGCCAATGATGTAGTTCCATAGTCTGTGTCTAAAGGCCTGAGAACCAAGAAAGCTGATGGTGTAAATTCCAGTCCAAGAGATGATAGGCTTGAGACCCAAGATGAGCCCATGCTTTCATTTATGTCTGAAGGCAAGAACAGACTGATATCCCAGCTCAATCAGTCAGGCAGGAGGAGTTCCCTCTCACTTGTGGCAGGTCAGCCTTTTTGTTCTATTCAGGCCTTCAACTGATTTTATTTTATTAAGGCCCACCCACATTAGGAAGGGCAGTCTGCTTTACTCAGTTCTATTGATTCACATGTTAATCTTGTCCAAAAACACAGACACACACACACACAAAATAATATTTAGCCAAACATCTGGGCACCCCGTGGCCCAGTCAAGTTGACATATAAAATTAACCATCACAGGGACTTTATCATTTCCCTGTTTTGTACCCACTACAAGAATGTACATAAAATCTTACGCATTACTAACATTCTTAGCTTATTGCTAACATTCTTAGCAAATTATTATCCCTGTTGAAAATTGAAAGTGAAAGTATATTTATAAGATATTTCAAAACCATTAATTTGGTTTGCTGGAGGGAATTACTGCCTCTAAGCCATCATCTGTCCTTGAATTCTTGGATATTCTGAAGCAAAAGGAAATAGAAACTGTAGCACTGCAGATCAGCTAGAAGCAATAGAACTGTCAAATGCTTTAAAAAGATATGTCTGGGAACCAGAACTGCCAACGAAGGAATGAGAGAACAATCATGTTTTTGCTAGAGCAGTTGACATTTTGAAATCTATATTTCTCCTCAGAGAAGTCCATATGGCATCTATAATTGAAATTGCTCTGAGTGAGGGAAGAAAAGGAGGGAAGAAATGAGTATGAAAACATTTGTCATACTCAATCCCTAGTGAGTGATGCTCATAGTGATAGAGCTTATATTCATGACCAGAGAGCAGATACTTTAAAAGTCTATTATATTTATGCTTATATAATGAATTTTGTATGTTTTATTAAGAAATTTAAATTTAAATTTTTGAAATCAAAATTTTAATAGAAAGGCAAATGTCAGAATGCTAAAATTTATCTCAGATATATCAGTCTAATTAAATAGGGAAGCAATCCAATTCATTTCAATTTATTTGTTTATTCAACAACATTTATTTCCTACATAATGGCATTATTTCATGTACCTACAACATGTCTATGGATAGAGAGAGAGAAAGAGTGAAAGAGTAAGCATATGGAAGTGAGGTGTATAAGTATAAAAAATATAATAAATAGTTTGCATCAAATTGTTAAAGCAGTTGTTTTGCTGATGAACAGGAGTAGAGAATCAGAGAGGTCATTTTACTCTTTACTCAAAATAACAATATATGGAACAATTGAAATTCCCCACCCCATGATTGTATCCGCTCAAAGCAACAATAATTTCACAGTAGACAAAGTGCCTTTGTGGGAGCTTCAAGATTCAAGTAGGAGGCTATGAAAATTTGATGGAGCCCAAAACTTAGGATGGCCATTGTGATATGGCAGACATGTGCCAAGATGTCAGACTCACTGACTTACTGACTATGGTCTTGGTTCCAGACCCAGAAACAGCCTTATCCCCTTGTGGACTTGGCTATAGCCCCATTTGGCTTTGGTCCTGCTACCAAAACCATCCACCAAGGGACTCAGGAGGAGTCATGTCTACTTGTGCCTCAGGTACCAGGCCCAGTGACCTTGGTCTGGCTCTGGACCCTGAAATGGCCCTGTGGATTGGCTCCAGCCCCTCTCTGCTGCAGTCTGAGATCAGTCTTGCACACACAAGGAACTGCTGAGAGACGAACCCATCTGTGCTGTGGGGCAGGCTTGTTTACTTTGACACCACAGAAGATCCTAATATGGCTCTGTAACTTGACTGTAGCTCCTCTCAGCTATAGTCTGAGGACCAGACCTGGCAACCCAGGGAGACCAGCCAACCCAGGGAGAACCAGAGGGAGACCATCCATACCACTGCAGACAGGCTCACATCCCTTATTCCCACTGCAGCCCATGAAACAGCTCTGTAATTCTGCTCTCACCCCTCTTAGCTGCAGTGTGAGGACATTCCTACCTGCCAAGGGATTCACCAGGAGACATGTTCATCCATCCCCACAGAGACAGACCTGCAGACCTTGGTCTTGGTTATGAATCTTGAAGCAGCCCTATAACTGAGTTGCAGTGGGATCCCTTCCAGAGACCTTCAGGAAGTCACGCGTGTACACACACCTGGTAACAGGCCCATTGTCTGCAGACACTGAAGTGGATCCTCATCTCAATGCCAGCCCTATTGGTGAAAGTCCTGGATGCAGCCCCATCCACCCAGGGCCCAAATAGGATCTGTGCCCACTTGATACCTTGGTAACAGGCCCAACAACCATGGACTCCACTGTTGACCCAGCAACAGCTATGTGACCCACCTCCAACCCCGCTTGGCCAGGATTCCAGAGGCAGTCCCATCAGTCTGGGGACCCAATAGGAGAAGGTCTTTACCTACTAAAACTGGCCTGTAAAGACAAGAATAATTGTTTGCTCTTTCAAATACACAGACACCAGTGCAAGATTACACAGATAACAAAGAATCAGGCAAACATGACACCATATAAGGAAACCAATACAGCTTCAGTAACTAACCCCCCCAAATGACAATCTATAAATTGCCTGAGTAGAATTTTTAAAAATCAACTCAAAGAATCTCAATGAGATACAAGAAAACTAAAACAACTAAAGAAAATTAGGAAAACAATGCATAAACAAAATGAGAAGTTTAATAAAGAAACAGAAACCATAGAAAAAAAAACTAAACAGCAATCCTGAAGCTGTAGAATAATGGAACTAAAAGTTCAATAGAAAATTCTACTTCAACAATAGACACAATCATGCAGAAGAAAGAATTAGCAACAAAGACAGGTCATTTGAAATTAGCCAATTAAAGGAACACAGACAACAACTAGAAGAATGAAGAAGAGTAAAGAAAGCAAAAGAGATCTATGAGACACCATCAAGTACATGAATATATGAATTATGAAAGTTCCCAGGAGGAGAAAAGAGAGAGAAGGTGGTAGAAAGCTTATTAAAAGAAATACTGGCTGAAAAGTTCCCAAATCTTAGGAAAGATATGGGTATCTAGATTCATGAAGCTCAAGAGAGCCCAAGTAAGATCAAGCCAAAGAAGAATACTATGAAACACACAAATTGCTAAAAGTAAAGAGAAAAGGAAAGAACTTTGAAAGCAGCAAGAGAAAAGAGACTCATCACACACAAGGAAGCTTCCATAGGATATTAGTGGACTTTTCAGCAGAAGACTTGTAAGTTAGGAAAGAATGGGGTGATATATTTAAAGTCCTGAAAGAAAAAACTGTCAACCAAGAATACTTTATCTGGCAAAGAAGTCTTTCAGAAATGAAGGAGAGATAAAGAAATTCCCAAATAATAGCTGAGAGAGTTCATCTAATGAGACTTACCTTACAAAAAATTCCTAAAAGGAATTCTTTGAATAAATGAAAGGATACTAAGCAAGAACATGCAAACATATGAAAGTATAAAACTCACTGGTAAAAGTAAATATATTATCAAATTCAGAATATCTTAATACTGTATTGGTGTTGTATAAATTACTTTTAGCTCTCGTATAAAAATACAAAGACAAAAGTATTAAAATAACTATAGTTGCAATAGTTTGTGAATAGATACACAATTTTAAAAACATGTAAACTGTGACATCAATAGCATAGAATTTAGGAGGATGCTATTGTCTGAATATATGTGTCCCCTCTAAATTCATATATTGAAAGCTAATCACCAAGGTGATAGGATTAGGAAGTGGGACCTTTGGGAGGTTATGGGGTCATGAGGGCTCTGCCTTTATGAATGCAGTTAATTCCATTATAAAAGAGGCCCCAGAGATCAGCTTTCTTCCTCTTCCATGTGTGGACACAGCCAGATGGTACCGTCCATGAGGAATGAACCCTCACCAGACATCAAATCTGTAGGTGTCTTGATCTTGGACTTCCCAGCCTCTAAGATTTTGAGCAATGAATTTCTGTTTACAAATTACACAGTCTAAGGTAATTTATTATAGCAGTCTGAACAGACTAAGATGGGTATGGAAGGGGAATAAAAGTTTAGCATTTTTGTATGTGATTGAAGTTAAGTTGTTATCAATTTAAAATAGCCTGTTATAGGATGTGTTAATTTAAGCCTCATGATAACCACAAAGAAACTTACAGTAGATACACAAAACATAAAGAGAAAAGAATCAAAGCATACCTGTACAAAAAACCAAAACACAACAAATTACAAAGAAAGAGAGCAGTGTAGGAATAAAGGAACAAAGAAATCACAAAATAGAAAACAATGAACAAAATGGCAATGATTTGTCTTTATAAATAATTACTTTATACTATTTGTCTTTATAAATAATTACTTTATACTATTTGTTTTTATTTTTTTAGAGATGAGGGTCTCACTATGTTGCCTAGGCTTGTCTTGAACTCCTGGGCTCAAGTGATCCTCCTGCCTCAGCCTTTCTAGTAGCTGGGACTATAGCTGTGCACCATTGTACCTAGTTACCTATCAATAATTACTTTAAATGTAAATGGACTAAATGTGCCAATCAAATACACAGAATGGCTGGAAAGAAAAAAGTAAGATTGAAAAATATGCTACCTGTAAGAAATTCACTTTAATCTTAAGGACACACATAGGCTTAAAGTGAAGGGATGGAAAAAGATATTTCATGCAAATGGCAACCAAAAGAGAGCAAGTGTGACTACACTTATATCAGAAAAATAGACTTTCAGTCAAGAGCTGTCATAAGAGACAAAAATGGTCACTATGTAATGATAAAGAGGGTCAATTCGTCAAGAGGTTATAACAATTGTAAATATTTATGCATCCAACATTGGAGCATCTAAATATATAAAACAAATATTAACAGAACTGATGGGAGAAATAGGCAGCAATACAATAATAGTAGGGGACTTTGATGCCTCACTTCAATGAGTAGAGCATCCAGACAGAAATTTTAAGGAAATATTGAACTTGATTACCATTATAGACCAAATGGACCTAACAGATGTATACAGAACATTCTATCTACAGCAGCAGACTTCTTCTCAAATGCACATAGACCATTCTCCAGGATAGGTCATTGTTAGACCACAAAACAATTCTTTCCAAACTTAAAAAGACTAACATTATCTCAGCTATCTTTTTTGATGACAATGGTATAAAACTAGAAATCAATAACAGGAGGAATTTTGGAAAATTCACAGATATGTGGAAATTAAACAACACACTTCTGAACAAACAAAGGGTTGAAGAAGAAATCAAAAAGGAAACCAAAAATATCTTGAGAAAAATGAAAAGAGAAATACAACATATTAAAACATATGGAGCACAACAAAAGTGGTTTTAAGAGAGAAGTTAATAGTGATAAATACATTAAGAGAAAAAAAAGAGATCTCAAACAACCTAACTGCACACCTTAGAAAAAAACTAAGCCCAAAGTCATCAGAAGAAATAGAATAGATTAAAGCAGAAATAAATGAAACATACAGTAGGAAATAAAAAAAGAAAAGATCAATGAAATCGAGTTGGTATTTTGCAGACATATAGACCAATGGAACAGAAGTGAGAACACAGAAATAAATTCATGTATTTACAACCAACAGATTTCAACAACAGTGAAAAATACATTATAGAAAAGACAATATTGTCAATAAATGGTGCTGGGGAAACTAGTTATCTATATGCAGAATAGTAAAACTAGATCCCAATCTCTCACAATATACAAAATTCAACTCAAAATGGATTAAAGGCCTAAATGTAAAACTTCAAACTATGAAATTACTAGCAGAAAATATAGGAGAAATGCTTCACGAAATTGTTCTGGGAAAAGATCTTATGGAAAAGTCCTTAAAGGTAACAAAAACAGAAATAGATGAATGGGATTATGTCAAGCTAAAAATCTGTGCAGGAAAGGAAACAATTAACAGTGAACATACAACCTACAGAATGGGAGAGAATATTTATATACTATTCATTTGACAATATACAGAATATACAAGGGACACAAACAACCCAATAGCAAAAAAAAGAAAATAATTTGATTAAAAATGGGCAAAATATCTCAATGGACATTTCTCAAAAGAAGACATACAAATGGTCAACATGTACATAAAAAATGCTCAACATCACTAATCATCAGGGAAATGCAAATCCAAACCACAGTGAGATATACTCTCACTCCATGTACAATGGCTACTATCAAACAGACCAAAAAAAAAAAAAAAAATAATAAAATAAAATAACAAATGCTGGTGAGGATAAGGATAAGAGGGAACTCTTATATACTATTTGTGGGAATGCAAATTAGTATAGCCATTATGGAAAACAATATGGAAGATCCTCAGAAAACTAAAAACAGAACTACCATATGACCTAGCAATCCCATAACTGAGTATTTATTAAAAAAAGGAAATCAGTATGTTGAAGAGATATCTGCATTCCTAAGTTTATTGCATGACTATTCACAATAGCCAAGATACAGAATTGACAGTGTCCATGAACAGGTGGATAGAGTTTTAAAAAAAATGTAGTACATATACAGAATGGAATACTATTCAGCCCTAAGAAAGAATGAAATCCTGCCATTTGTAACAACATGGATGAACCTGGAGGACATTATGCTAAGTGAAATAAACTCGACACAGACAAATACGTCATGATCTCACTTATATGTGGAATCTAAAAAGTTAGGCTTATAGAAGCAGAGCATAGAAAGATGGTTGCCAAGGTCTGGGGGTGTGGAAAATGGGGAGATGCATATATCAAAGGGTAAAAATTGTTAGTTAAAAAATGAATAATTTCTGGGGATCTAATGCGCAGCATAGTGTCTATAGTAAGTAATACTGTTGTTGCTTAAAATTTGATAAAGTAGCAGATTTTAGTGTCCTCACTACATACATAACACATAGGCAATGGTAACTATGGATAGTGTTGAATGTTTAAACTAATTTCATTGAACTATAACCATTATGCAATGTATATGTATATAAAATCATGTACAGCTTGAATATAAGCAATTTTACTTGTCAATTATGCTTCAGTAAAGCTAGAAAAATACATTGGAAACTAGCTAAAAACCAGTATTATATGTTGGATGTATATTATTTACTATATGTCTGTTACAGTGCTAGATATAAGGAGAATCAATGGTGAACAAAGGAGCCACGTTTTCTGACATTATGGGGTGAAAGAGTAACTAATTGCATTAGACTGTGAGACAGTTTAATGCGTGCTGTGATCTTAATTGAATGCTGTCTATCTTTTGCTCTTACCATAATAGGAATATTAAAAACATTTAGATTTTCTTGGAACTATTTAGACATATACATGTAGAAAACCGGGATTAATGAAAAATGAACTTCTAAAATACTTTAGGAATAATTTTTCAACATGATTCATAATGTAGTAAATAGTCATCTACATTAATGATACATAAGTCCCATGATTCTCCATTTATCCTCTGTATGAAGCTTTTTGGGTGAGAGAACATTTTCAAGCGCTCTTATTGGCACATTTCCAGCTGATTTTCTAAGTTGCCTAAGTAATTTTACCTAGTCACTCATTTATTCATTCATTCAGGACAGACTGATTGATTAGTACAAGTATGGTTCCTTAAAAGGAGCTGCAGAAAAGAGAAATAAAATAGGAATGAGACATAAATCCAGTCTTATGAACGTTATTGACCAGTCATGTAGTGGTAATGAGACAACATCTATTCAAGATATAATTATGATAAAAAAGGTTAAGTCCCACAAAAGAAGAAGGGTAAAGTTCTATGAGAAAGATACTGTTTATGCTCATTCCACTTCAGTGATGGAGGCATTTGACAGAACCCCTCAACTAATTAACATTTTGGTAAGTGGAGTTGAAGTGTAGGGGAGAGCCCTCCAGGTAGAGAGAACAATGAAAACCAAACAAAGGATGATATAGGAAGTGGTATTCAGTTTGGTAATGCATGGAATTTTTAATGGCACAAAACAAGATAAGGCTAGTAAGACTGGGGACAGATGTGAAGGCTTTAAAAACCATCTCAAGATTTTTTTGTTTGCTTGTTTTCAGTAGGCAAAGCAAACAACGGAAGATTATTGAACAACAGAACTTTTTACTTGAATGATTGAAGATACATTGTTGTTCTTATCTGAAATTGGGGATATAAGGGATGTACACATTCAAAAAGCTGTGCATGTGTTAGGGAATTCATACTGATGTTCATGGGGCGTTTTATGCAGGCTGATGTAGATGCAAGACCAGAATTCACAAGAGAGTCAAGATCTGTGGTGGTAGGTATTACAGTCACTGCCATAGATGTTAGTGCTGAAACCATGACATGGGATGAGATTTCCAAAGAGCAGCTTGTGTTTATATAGAGAAAATGAAAGTAAGTACCTAGGGTTGAACCGTGCAGTAGGAGGCAGAACAAAAAAAACCCTAAAATTAGAAAATGGGAAGAGGAAAACAAACCCAGGAAGCAGAGTAGTAGTTGCAATGTTAGAAAGAGAAACAGAGAAGTAGAAAAGTATCCCATAGAAGCTAAAAAAGGAAAAATTGACAGAAAAGGAGATAATGCTGTCAAATGATCAAAGATATTAAGGTGAAAAAATACTAAGGAAATATCGATATATAAACCTATAGAAGGTAAGCATTTTTACAAATGATACATGTAACCAGCTGCCCTTTCATTGTGAATTACATATAAACTCAAGTTACAGATGTCAAAATATGTTACTTATCTTAAAGTGCATAATCCATACTCCATCCATAGGAAGATGAGTGACTGGGTGGAGAAGGTGATGTTTATTTACCTCTGCCTTGGGTTACGTTGTGACCCTCAACCTGATTCTTAGGTATGTGCTTATGTGCTTTGTGCTGAATGAAATACTTGGAATAAATTTCTGGTGCCTTGGCCAGAAAAGAGAAACAGACAGTGTTGTGTGTGTCTTGGACATGAGTGTGAGAGTGGGGTTGGATGGTATATTTCATTGGTGTTCTGTGGTGGGCAGGTCTATGCAAACCTAGCCCCAAAGGCTGCAGAGGCTGACGGTTCCAGTTTCGCAGAAAGAAATATTTAAAAGGGTCTTAAGTACAGAAGCCATGCCCCAGTGGCTATGAGATGAGATGGTAGATCCCTGCACTATTATCCCCATCCAGGACTTATATAGAATTGGGAAGGAATATGTGGGAAAATTGAAGTCCATTCCTCAGAGAAAGGCAAGAATGCTACGTAAATCTTCAAAAGGGCAGGACTTAATGGTCATGATTGTTTTGACCTAAGGTCAGGGTTTATGGCAACAGCCGGTAAAGTAGAAAACTTGAGGCATTCCTGGAACAGGGGTTGATCAGAAGTCAACACGGTGGTTTCCATCCAAAATGGAGTTGCTGTAGCTTCCACAATTGGTCTGGGCATAGTCTTCTTTTTCCATTCCCTTCTATGTGTTCCTTTTCAAGCTAAGAAATATACATTTGCAAAATAAGCTGGAAAAATGTAATCTTTTAGGTGGATGGCAGTCTCTCCTTCAACTATAGCCAGAATAACCTTGTCATTTTTCTACACAAAATCTTTTCATAGACTTCCCATTAATGAAGAATTAATTAGTAATTCCTTGGTTTGGTGTTTGAGTCTTTATAATACAACCTGGACAAATTCTTACAAATTTGTTTTGTATTGCTCTTATACACACACACATACACACAAACTCACATATTTCAATCATATTAAACTGATAAATGATTTCTGAACACATCTCTTTCTTTCTTTTTTTTTTTGTTGTTGTTTTTTCCTTTGTGATTTTTCTCCCCTAGAGTGTCCTCTCGCCACTATTGCTTATGTAACAGAGGGAATGGCTTGAAAAAATGGCAAAAATATTTTCTGTGTCTTTAAAATGTCCTCCACTCCTTTTTGAGAACTAAAACCTGCACCCCTGCCTCTGGCCAGTGGTTGAGAGGGGCAGGATAAGTCTTTTGTTATTTGCACAATAGGAGAGGGCCCAGGGACCTGGTAAAGGGAGGTCCTATGTGAAGGTCACAAGATTGTCTTCAGCTGAGATGGGATGATCAGAATTATCAACTATAGTTGAACAGCAATTGCCTGAAGCTGAGAACCCATCCTTTAAAAGCTCTGTATATTTGCTTATTATTAGGATGATGACATTTCAGATAGGAGTCTCTGTCCTCCTCCTTTGCTGGCAAAGTAATAAAACATCTCTTTCCGTCTCCTCAGATCATTTGTTCTTGTTCTTCTGATGCTGCCTTGAGATCAACTGCCAAGCCTTCGGTCACACTTATTGAAATCTTATTTATCTAATAAAGCTAATGACAAACACCACATTTAAAAAATTTTTTTTATAATTCCTAAGTAGCATATAAGTTTCACTCCTTTAGATTCACATAGCATTTAATTCATATATTTTTCTCAATACTTTATATATTATTCCACTTATATTATATTTGAATTTGCCTTAACTTTTCTGTCGAGAATAAGCTCCTTGAAAAGTCAAAGATATGTGCCTTGTCCCATTTATTTACATATATATTTCCTGAAACACCCAGTTTCTGATTTCTGCATAGGAGGTACACGAAGCAAAGTTGTAAAATTTAACTGAAATTAAATTTCCACAGACGTTTATGCCTATGTCTTAAACACTATGGAAAAGACAAAATTACATGTAAAAATTTTTCCAGAATTAGGATTACATGTTGGAAGTATGGATTTTGGATACATAGCAGAGGAGTAAGGATGCTCAGATGAAAGTGGTAAAGAGCTGCAGTGGAAGTGACTGTTGTCATCCATCCAAAGAGAGGAGTCCACATGTCTGTGGAATCCAAAACATCAGAGAAGGCATTCAAGCATGTTTGTGGAAGTATCTAGCACTGTGTCTCATCTGGAAAGAGATTCTTTCCAGCCAATGTGATATTACAGAATATGAGCTGGAGCTCTGACATTAGGAAACTTGTGAAGTGCCTTGTGAATGTATAAAGGAGAGAGCTTCAATACAAACCCGCCCTTGTTTTTCTGTAGACCTGATATTTCACACACTAGTCACTTAAAAGAATTCCGTTTCCTGTTTAAAATGGGAGACAAGGATTTGTTCTGCCAATTATAGAGTACTGCAGAATAGAATTCTGGATAGAGTGTCTCTTGTGTGGGAAGGAGAGGTGGCCATATTCCTGCAGATAACCAGGTCTTTATGTGTCAGTGCTGTAGGTGACAGATCTAGATTTAAATTTCTGCTCTACCACTTTGTGAGCTTGGTAAAGCTGCTTAAATCTTTGCACTCCCAGTTTCCTAAGCTAAAAAATAGGAAAACAATATATATTGTTATACACTACCTGGCTTTATAATAAATTAAATTACAGCGTACATTGCTTAATGATGGGTATATGTTCTGAAAAATGCATTGTTAGGCAATTTCATTGTTCTATGAACATTGTAGAGTGTATTTACACAAACCTAGATGCTATAATAGCCTACCGCACACCTAAGCTATCTGGTATGAGTTATTGCTTCTAGGCTACAAACCTGTACAGCATGTTACTGTACTGAATACTGTAGGCAACTGTAACACAATGGTCAGTATTTATGTACCTAAATACAGCTAAACATAGGAAAGATACAGCAAAAATAAAAGATAAAAAATGGTACACCTACATAGGGCGCTTACCATGAATGGAGCTTGCAGGACTGGAAGTTACTTTGGGTGAGTCCTCATTATCCTCATGATCTAATCACTGAAATTTTATACCCTGTTTGATATTTCTTCGAAAGTGTGTAAAGCCACATTGTCTAATGTATCATATAAGAGGTTCTGCGTTGAGAATGAGTGCTATAATGAAACATATAAGTACCTTCTACCAACAAAATGCCAGTCATAGAGTCATCTCAAATTTTTCCTGTGCATTTATTAAGTTTCCTAGCAGAAATTGAAGTTCAAAAATAGTATCCCCTTACAAACTGAATGTGGAAGATGATAATTCTAAAGGTACCAAATCTGAAATGAAATTGTCTTGCCCTAAAATAAAAGCCCAAAGTCTAAAATTCTTAGATCAGATTAAAATCCAAAGTTATTCTCTCTGGTCTGTTCATCTGTTCATTCTTAGGTAGAGGCTCTTGATGCCTGGGCAAAGTTTAGATTCGGGAATATATCTCATTGGAATGGACATCGTGTTAAGGGCCCAGGATATGTATTAAAGCAATGGATTCAAGGTTAGCCCTGCCAGAGTTTATTTTACGGCATTGAATGAAGTTGATCAGCACTTCTGATACCCTTGATCAATGACAGTTAAATGTAGAACCTCATTAGTGCCTGGTAGAGCACTTGGGAGCCAGCTCTCTGGCTAGAAAATACTGTCCCATGCTCTGAGACGCAACAGACCTCTAGTCAACTTTTTCTGTAGTTGCATCTCTCACAAGGCCTGCTGTGTACATCATTCCCATATGTGCTCAGAGGTCACTTCTTCAAAGAGGGCTTTCCTGTCCCTCATCTCAAATCACCCTTAGCACATCTCTTTTTATGTTTTCATCATATAACACTGCCTGATATTATCTTATTTGTCTGATATCTTTTTTGTTGTATTTGATACTAAAATATAAATGAAGGGCAAGGACATTGTTGTCTTATCCTTGGCTGCATCTCCAGTAATGAGAGCATTTTCTTGGATAACAAGAGTCAACCTATCAACATTTGTGGAATAATTAATTGGAATAAAAAGTCAAAACTCTCCTGTTAGATACTCCTATACAACAACATCTTGTGTCCATTCCTAAGGCAAAACTGCCTTTAATTCTGTTTATGATTTTTCTATTTATTACCTTTATTTATTAATATATCAACTTAGGAAATTATTTTTGACAACCTGCTATAAATAATGAGGCTTTTTAGCTCAGTTTAGCTATTCTCCTGACTATTGTTAGTATTATTACTTTGAAGGCCACAAATTAAGTCCTAAACATTATTTTCTTCATTATATTGATGTTATAAAATGAATCACTCAATACCCATTTTTTATTTCATTTTTTAAGGTGAAATGCCATATAAATTTATTAACTTGCACAGGGGAGAATCATTAAATGATTACCCGGATAACCAAATGGGGCCCAAATACTTATATAGTCTTTTTTTGGGGGGTAGGGGTGGTGGAATATTGTCAATATCCATTTTCAACAGCATTTTTTGTTTGTTTGTTTGTTTTAACCACAAGTATTTATTGGACTTGCATTAGGAGCTGACCATGGCTTCCAGCTCAATAGCATTTTTGTTTCAGCTGTGGCTATACCCCTTGCATTCTGTCTAGAATATGAATATAAAGCTGGAAGTGGCAGCAGCCATTCTGTGGCCCTGAAGAGAAGAAAGATAGGAAGATCTCAGGTCTTCATTAATTACCGACAAGGTGTACCAGCCTAGGGCTGAGATAGACAAACTCATGTGTATTCTCAATACCCTTAATCCTTGTTTTCCTGTCCCTTGTAGTTGAACACATTACTAACTGATGCATTATTTAGTCAGTTTTGGACACTAACTATTGACTCTCCATTATGCAAAATGCAGAAATAATGGTCCCTATATTTCTCTCCAGTTCTCTCCTCTGCCAATTTCTCTCAGCTTGATTATTTTGCTATCAGAGTTTATAATTCTTACATGCTGTTCCATTATGGTAATCAATTCTCCCAGGAATTGCCTTCAAAGTCAATTTAAAATTTGATAAATAATGAACAGAAATATAATTATGTAAGTATCAGTCATAATTAGAATCTCATATTGGGATTGGATTTGGAGACAAAAAAATATAATTATAAGTAACAAAACCTGTGCAGCTCAAAGAAGAATCTTGAACTGTAGTAAAATGTAGTCTTACAGTTCACTAAATCATGTTTCATTGGGTTTGTTTCATATTTCAACCATGACTTTCTTTTATTTCTTTTTCTCTGAAGTTTTGTCTTTATTTTTATTATCATAAAAGTGAATTCTTCATCAAACAAATAATTTTTAACTAAGTTTCGTAATCAATCTTCTCACTGGATATAAATATTCAAAATTATTTCCAAATGTACCTACAGAGTTATACAAGTTCATCCTCCTAAGACCAGCAGATGACATTGCATTTCCTTTCTCACCTTACCACTAGAGATTTTATTCATTTTTTCCTACTTAATAAATGTGAAAATATTTTAAAATTGGAATGGAGAAAAACCTACCTGGTCATGTTGAGATTTAGACATTCAGATACAAGAAGGTAATTGAACTCCTAGAATATATATTACAAACAGCACATCTCCAAGGCATACTGTCATCAGACTGGCCGAAGTCCAAGTGATAAATTGCCAGAGCAATCATAGAAGAGAAAGAAATAAAGTGCTTCCAGATTGGAAAAGTGGAGAACAAAATATCCTTGTTTGCTACGGATATGATCTTATATCTAGAAAGTCCTACAGACTTCTCCAAAAGACTTCTAGAATTGATAAATAAATTCAGTAAATTCACTGGATATAAAATTAAAGTACAAAAATCAATAGCATTTTTATACACTCAAAACAAACAAGCTAAGAGTCAAATCAAGAGCTCAATATCATTTCCAATAGCTGCAAAGAAAATAAAATAAGTAGGAATATACTTCACCAAGGAAGTAAAAGATCTTTACAGGGAGAACTACAAAACATTGATTAAAAAAAAATCATAGATAACACCAACAAATGGAAAAACATCTCATGCTCATGGATTGGAAGAATCAATACTACTAAAATATCCATAATTGCTCAAAGTGATTTACAGATTCAATTCAATTGCCATCAAAATTACCAACATCATTTTTCATAGAACTAGAAAAAAAAACCCTAAATTTCATATGGAATCAAAAAATGTCTTGAATAGCCAAAGCAATCTTAAATAAAAAGAACAAATTTGAAGGCTCACATTACCTGAGTTCAAATTATACTACAAGGCTATAGCAACCAAAAAGGTATGGTACTGGTATAAGAGTAGACACATAGATCATTGGAATACAATAGAGAATATGGAAATAAAACTGTATAATTATAAACAACTGATTTTTGACAAAGCAGACAAAAACCCACACTGGGAAAAGGCAGCCCTACTCAATAAATGATACTGGGAAAACTGGATAGCCACATGTAGAAGAATGAAGCTGGATCTCTTTCTCTAACCATGTACAAATGTTAATTCAAGATGGATTAAACACTTACATGTAAGACCTGAAACCATAAAAATTCTACAAGAAAATGTAGAAAAAACTTTTCTGGACGTTGGTCTAGTCAAAGAATTTATGAGTAAGACCCCAAAAGCAAATTCCTCAACAACAAAAATAAATACATGGGGCTTAATTAAATTTAAAATTTCCTAGTAACAAAAGAAACAATCAACAGAATAAATAAGCCACCTACAGAATGGGAGAAAATATTTACAGGCTATACCTCTGACAAAGGACTAATACCTGGAAGCTACAAGAACTCAAACAAATCAACAAGAAATAATAAACAACCACATCAAAAAGTGGGCAAAAGACAAGAACAATTTTTTTTCAAAAGAAGATATACAAATGACCGAAAAACATATAAAAAATGCTCAACATCTCTAATTTTCAGGGAAATGTAAATTAAAACCAGAATGAGATAGCACCTTAAATGTTTCTCATTTTTCTTCTTTTAATTACATGTTCCTGCCCTCTGTGTGTTTTTAAATTAAGATAGCTATCTTTATTTTGCTATTTTATAATAGTTTTATGCTGGTTTTGGTATACAAGTTGTTTCATGTTATTTCAAATAATTTTCCAGTTTGTCTTTGCCTTCTATTTTTATAGTAGATTTTTTTTTTTTTGCATTGTAGTCTTTGTTTTTGTTTTTATACAAAAGTTTTAAGGTAGAAGTTGGTCAAATCAGCAATCTTCCTTTATGATCCCTGTCTTGATGTCATTCTGGCTGAACTTAAAAGTAATCAGGTTAACCAGGTTGTGTACTGATATTACTTAAATGATTTATTTCATAAGTATGTGTTCATTGTACCTCAATTACATGTTAAGCAATGTTTTAGACAAAGAAAACAATAAAATATAAAACAAAGTATAAAACAATGTGTTCATTGCTAGCTTGAAACATGTATTCAAAATTAAGACTTTCTTAGTTGTAATTGAAAGATCTCAAGTTTTTTAATGAACTCCTGTCTATCTAGATGATATTAATATTAACAGGGACTAGAATTTAGTTTTGTGATCATTATACAGATGGCAGCATCATTACTCTCCAGCTCTCTCTTACGCCAATTTCTGTCAATTCTCGATTCATAGTTATGGGAATTGACTAGTGATGCAAATACTTACTTAGAGTAGTTAGGTATCAACATTTTAAGAGCCTATATAATATGTCAACTAAAAAAATAAAAAATTTAAAAGAAAATAATTGTATCTTCATTTACTTAGCTCCAATTTAAAAAAAAGTGCAGTGCAGAAAGCACACACATCTTGCAATTTTACTACACTGTTTTGCTTCATTTCTCCTAAAATTAAATAGTTAACAATTTTCCAAATTATGGTGTACATGTTTGGTATTGTTTTGCTTTGTTTTAAGAAGTTAAATTTTAATTAAAAATGCCTTGTGTTTCAATCAAGAAATATATATCTAATAGTTTTTGTATCCTCTAATATTTTTCTCTGAGATTCTAATTCCTTAGAAATCAGGAAATACACCCTGATAGTTAAGATTTATGTGAATGTTTCTAAAATGTAATTGGCAGGCACTATAACATCAAGGGGAACAAATGGGTTTTGTCCTGAGGGCTCCACCATTTGCTTGGTGGATTAATATTCTTAATAAAATGCCTGTAAAATATAGTAATAACTATCTGATAAATGTTTTGTGAAACTTAAATAGAAAAAGGCATTAAATATTTAAGACAGATTCTTGAAAATATGCAATAACATATTTGCATTTATTATTAAATGCATATTGCATTTATTATTAAATTGTTACTTTTAATAAGTATATAGTTGCATGGTCCCATTACAATAGGTCCCACTACCATACATGATGGTTAACGCCAAACTCATCATAAGCACAATATTCAGGAACAAAGGCATTTTATGGCTCTAATATGTGATTTTGCTAGTTAGAAAAGCAAATGTTTTATTGGACAAAATATGGGAGAAGTCATCAATCTGAAAATGCATTTGTTTTTTACTTATATACCTATCTCACTAAAACTGAGCATATTTATCACATATTTATCTGCATATTTATCACAAACCCAAAATAATGTAAACATTCCCATTACTACAAATACATCATTTCTTTACCCTATCATGTGTGCCACAGTGTGGTGACCTTGAATAGTCTAATAGATTCTCCTTTTAGTATTTTTTTTTTTTTTTTGAGACAGAGTCTCACTCTGTTGCCCGGGCTAGACTGAGTGCCGTGGTGTCAGCTTAGCTCACAGCAACCTCAAACTCCTGGGCTCAAGCAATCCTTCTGCCTCAGCCTCCCGAGTAGCTGGGACTACAGGCA
>CAUYRT010090855.1:0-13550 GCA_963574885.1 Lepilemur ruficaudatus | reverse complement strand
CAGTACAGTGAATATAGTTTATAATAATCTATTGTTTATCCAAACTGGTCTCAAACTCCTGGCCTTAAGCAATCCTCCCACCTCGGCCTCCCAAAGTGCCAGGATTATGGGTGCAAGCCACCATGTCTGGGCTTTTTTTTTATTTTTTTTGAGACAGAGTTTCTGTTGCCCAGGCTGTAGAGTGCTGTGGCGTCAGCCTAGCTCACAGCAACCTCAAACTCCTGGGCTCAAGCAATCCTTCTGCCTCAGCCTCCCGAGTAGCTGGGACTACAGGCATGCGCCACCATGCCCAGCTAATTTTTTACGTATATTTTTAGTTGTCCAATCAATTTCTTTCTATTTATAGTAGAGACGGGGTCTCGCTCTTGCTCAGGCTGGTCTTGAACTCCTGACCTTGAGCGATCCTCCCGGCTCGGCCTCCCAGAGTGCTAGGACTACAAGCGTGAGCCACCGCGCCCGGCTATGTCTGGCCTTTTTGTAAAATTATTTTTTATTGATACATAAAAAATATTTTGTATCAATACAATACAAAAATTCCCTCATATTTTGAGGGAACATAATGATAACTTAATACATTTATTTATTTGTAAAGATCAAATCAGTATAATTGGGCTATATCCATCACCTTAAACATTTGTCTTTATGGTAGAAATATTCAAATTATTCTCCTCTAGCTATTTTGAAATAAACCATCTGATTGTAGATTTTCTTTGTGGAAACTTAAAATTACTAATGTAATCTCTTTACTTATTAGAGGTTTATTCAGATTTTCTATTTTTTCAGTTTTGATAGTTTCTGTCTTTCTAGGAATTTTCCCATTTTACCTGGGTTATCTAATTTGTTGGCATATAGTTATTCATAATATTTCCTTATAATCCTTTTTATTTTTGTAAGGTCAGTAGTGATGTCCCCTCTTTCAATCTTGATTTTAGTAATTCGAGTGTTTTTTCTTCTTTTTCTTGGTCATTCTAGCTAAAGATTTGTCAATTTGGTTAATCTTTTCAAAGAACCAACCTTTGGTTTTGTTGAATTTCTCTTGTTTTTCTATTCTGGATTTTATTTATTTCAACCCCAATCTTTATTATTTCTTGCCTTCCGCTTGCTTTGGGTTTAGTTTACTCTTCTTTTTCTAGTTTCTTTTTCTTTTTTTTAGACAGAGTCTCACTCTGTTGCCCAGGCTAAAGTGCAGTGGCATCAGCCTAGCTCACAGCAACCTCCAACTCCTGGGCTCAAGCGATCCTCCTGCCTCAGCCTCCCGACTAGCTGGGACTACAGGCATGTGCCACCATGCCTGGATCTTTTTTTAGTTTCTTAAGATGGTTATGTTATTGATTTGAGACCCCTTTTCTCTTTTAATATAGGCAATTTATAGCTATAAATCTCCCCCAGGCACTACTTTAGTTGCATCCCATAAGTTTTGCTATATTGTGTTTTCATTTTCATTATCTCTAAGTATTTTCTGATTTCTCTTGTGATTTCTTCTTTGAACAACTTTTTTTTAATGCCTTGTCTGTCTTTCACATTTGTGTCTGTGTGTACGTTAGGATCAGGTTGGCAACATCTATAGCTATGATAGACATTTTATAAATAATTTTATTATTTAAATATGATCGTCTTAACTTTAAGGATTCATTTGGAAAGAATTGGCACTTCCTCATTTAAAGTTTCCTCATATGACTCCTACTACTTTGGGGTAGGTTTATTCCTAGATATTTAAAAAATTTTGTTGACACTGTGAATGAGATCTAATTTGTCACAACATTTTCCAGGTGCCTGGTGTGTATTAAAGTTATGCCTTTTTCTAAGTGATCGTGAATTCAGCCAGGGTGACCCAGCTGTAGCAGGTAGTGTCCCCACAGGGGCGGGCCCCAAGGGCACTGATGTGAATAGGTGCTGGCCATGGTGGCCTGTGGCTCCCGCCAGCAGCACCAATACTGGGTGTTGCTCTGGTTTATACATCCTGGATTCTGCTCTGACTCATACACCTGGTGTATCAGGCATCACCTAACCTCCACTAGACATCTTTTTGATCCCCATTTTATAAATGGGGAAACTGAGGCTGTAGCAGACCAGGAATACACAGATAGTAGCAAAGCTGCAATTGGGACACTGGCCCACCTGGCCCCAATGGCTAGGATCTCCGCCTGATGCTACTCTGCTTCTAGCATTACCCACCGAATATCTGGAGATCTTTGGGTAGTCATTTAATAAAAGTCAGGTCCAGCCCGTCGATGCCTTAAATATCCCCCAAAAGACACTCTCTCTTAGCCGGGCGTGGTGGCTCACGCCTGTAATCCTAGCACTCTGGGAGGCCGAGGCAGGCGGATCGCTCAAGGTCAAGAGTTCGAAACCAGCCCGAGCAATAGTGAGACCCCGTCTCTACTAAAAATAGAAAGAAATTAATTGGCCAACTAAAAAATATATAGAAATAATTAGCCAGGCATGGTGGCACATACCTGTAGTCTCAGCTACTGGGGAGGCTGAGGCTGTGGTTTGATTGATCCCAGGATTTTGAGGTTGCTGTGAGCTAGGCTTATGCCACGGCACTCACTCAACCCTGGGCAACAAACCCAGACTCTGTCTCAAAAAAAAAAAAAAAAAAAAAAGACACTTTCTCTCTAAATGACACCTTTGTCCTCAAACTAATTCTTAGCTTCTTGGATTCTTAGAGCTCCAAGGCCAAGACTATGTTGAGTCTTCAGCCTCCCATCCTGGTAGTAAAACTCCCCTTCTTCCCAGAGAGTGGGCAAGGAGGGACCAAGGGGGAGATTCCGCTCTACCCTACTCTGCCTTTAAGAGCATGAAAGATTCTGTTTTCCAAAGACGGTCACAATAATATCTCCTATTCTACATATTCTTCTAGAATCAAGGAGTGGAATCTATATCCTCTTCCCGTTAGCCTGAGTGGGCCTTGGTGACTGCCTCGACCAAAAAAGTGGAAGTGACACTCTGTGATTTCCAAAGCCAGGTCATAAAAATTCCATGCATCATTCTCTTAGGATGCTTGCTCTTGAAATCCAGCTGCCATGCTGTGAAGAAGCTCAAGCAGCTAGAGGATAGGCCCACGTGGAGAGGAAATGAGATTCCAAGACTTCAGTTCCAGCTAAGCTCCCGGAAAACAGCTAGGAAAACAGCTATCTTCTTGCAAGCAGATGCTGAGGCGTTCCATTAACACCATGCAGAGCAGGGAAGAATTGTCCCAACCAAGTCTTCTCCAGATTGCAAATTTGTGAATAAAATAAATAATTATTGTTCTAGGCCACTAGGTTTTGGGGTGATATTTTAATTCTCTTAGCAATTTTCAAGAATACAATACATTGTTATTAACTATATTCACCAAGTTATACAACAGATCTCTTGAACTTATTCCTCCTGTCTAAAAGAAAGTTTCTATCCTTTGACCAACATCTCCCCAACTGCCCCTTGACCCCGGTAACTACCTACTCCTTACTGCTATGATTTTAACTTTTTTACACTTCCCATGTGAGTGAGATCATGCAGTATTTGTTTTTCTTTCTTTCTTTTTTTTTTTTTTTGAGACAGAGTCTCACTCTGTTGCCCGGGCTACAGTGCCGTGGCGTCAGCCTAGCTCACAGCAACCTCAGATTCCTGGGCTCAAGTGATCCTCCTGCCTCAGCCTCCCGAGTAGCTGGGACTACAGGCATGTGCCACCATGCCCGGCTAATTTTTTTCTATATATTTTTAGTTCAACAATTAATTTCTTTCTATTTTTTAGTAGAGACGGGAGTCTCCCTCTTGCTCAGGCTGGTTTCGAACTCCTGACCTTGAGAGATCCACCTTCCTCGGCCTCCCAGAATGCTAGGATTATAGGCGTGAGCCACTGCACCTGGCCGAGACCTGGGTTTAAATAACTCACGGCTCCTCCAGGTCCTGGCTGCGTGGTCTTGGACAGGAGTCTAAACCTCTCTGTTTTTGGAATCCTTATCTGTAGAAAGGACAGTTATAATTCCCCCCCCTTAAGAGGTTGCAGTGAGGTTGGAGGGTGTAGAGGGCCTAGAGCAATGCCTGGCACACATCAGGAGGCCATAATGCAGGCTGAGAGTGGGAGGGGACATCCTCCCACCCTCTGCAGAGTATCTAAGGATCTCTGTCCTAACTCAGCCCTCCACTGCAAGCCTGGCTAGGAGGGGGTGGCGAGCCCTCCAGAGAGGAAAGGAGGGGAGAGGGGTCTCCAAGCAGGGACAACCATGCTGTTCTGGCACTTCCCATCAGCGGGTGCTCTGCTGAAGACGACACCAAGCAGTGCCCACCGCTGCCATTTATGTGTCTCTGACGGTGTGTGGGGCTGAGTGCTTTGGTTCATTTAAATGAGACAGGATTCTCAATGTCTTTGTTAAAAATAAGAAATCTAGCAGAGTCATAGGCTTTTATTTCCATTATGTCTGTGGGAGAAAAGTGCCAATGATTCTCTTCTGCTTTAAGGAAAGAAAACCTACAAGCATCTCTTCCTTTTAATAATAGAGAGATGATGGCTGTCACCATGGCAACAAATGATCAAGAAAGACAACCAATCAGAATCGCAGGCTTCTCCGAGAGGTTATTTTTCTCAAAATTGGCAACAATTTCTGGGAGAATCTCACAAGACTCTTTTGTTCCAATTATCCTTCCAAGGACAGTCTTAAGCGAACAGACCAGGTTGGTGACAGGAACTCAGAACTCCTGACTGCACGACAAAACAAGATGGGTGTTCTTGGGAATATTCTCTCATAGTTAACTGTATGGGAGCAGATTCTTTAGACAGTTTTATTTTGCGAACAGTATCTCTCTCTGTGTGGCTGCAGGGAAGAAAGAATATCTTCACCTCTTTTTTACATTTTAAGAATTATTTTTTGCCCAGGCATAAAAAGAATCAAGAAAAAAAAATTATTATTTTTCCTTAAAAACAAAAAAACCCACACCATTTTTACCATTACTTTTTGACACTCCCTTTGTTAATGGCTGGAGGCTTGAATTTTAAAGGGCTGGCTCTGAATTTCCTCGGTTGGTATCATAGACAAATAATATGGTACCATAGACTGGGCACTTAATTTTACTGGCTTAAGCATCTAGCATTTTCCTTCAACAACTTATAGACACTAATGCAGTTGGACGTCACTGTCCCTCCTAGTTCCTGGGAGTACCTGTGCTTGGTGTGGCCATAGGCAGAGATGCCATCTAACATGCTGACTTTAAGTGTGGGTTCTGGAGCCAGACTACTTGTCTGTTGTCTAAGCCACCCAGTCGCTGGTAATTTGTTATAGCAGCTTGACTAGGCTAAGACATTCCGTTCCCTTCTTCCACCCCTAGGCTCATTGGCCTATAACCTAACACAGACCTCGCCTCCACCCCCACCCACCACACACCCTGGAACAAAGGTTTTTGGCCCAGGTCAGCCTGAGTGGACAGGGTTTGAAACACAGTTGTTTTTCTGGAATTCCTCTTTGGTTGTGGCATTGTCATGATAACCACCCTTCCTCCTGCTCCTCCAGCCAAGCTCTGTCTGGAACAGAGACACACACACACAGAAGTTTAGATCCCTAGAGCCCCAGCTTCTCAGAAGACGCTACTCTAGGTATTTCAAACAGAGGGAATTTAACACAGGAGATTTATTGCAAAGGAGTTGGGAGGGCCGGAAGAGCAAGAGAGAGAAGTGGGAGCCGCAGGAGCAAAGAGAACCAGCAGTGAGTCCCAGAGGTAAGGAGCTGCTGAAACACTTTTGCTTATGAGGAAACCAGGAAGCTCATGTCCTGTCCATGGCAGTAGCCACGACTCTGCTCCAGCTAACTGCTGACCACTGGGAATGGAAGCTGAGGGACTTCTGGGTCTTCCCGTTTTAGCACAATCTCCCAATTTTAAAATTAAAAAAATTTAAAGCACTATATGTGCAAAGAAAACTAGTCTGTGGACCATTTCTGGCCCCCAGGGCTGCAGCATGTGGCTCTTCACTGAGGGAGGAATTTCCTGGAAAGGCCTACGCTAGGGTTTCCTGTAACCGGAAACCAGGAACAGGAAGGTAACCGGAAACCGGAAACAGGAAAGTAACCGGAAATGCCCACGACTCCCTGAGCCTGCCTGAATCGGACTGGATTTGAGAAGGAAACTCCAATGCTTGCACCATGTCTCCCATCTCCAGCAACCGTGGACCCTGAGGGATACACTTGGTTATAGTACAAGTAACAACAACCAGAACAACCAACTACAACTTAGGTTGAATTTCATAAGTGCTGGCGTTGTGATTAAAAATGAATGGAGCAAGTAAGAAAAAGAAAAAGAAAAAGAAGCTGTTAGAAGCCAGATCTTTGGGAGGGTATTGGGGTTGAATGGAAGAGCAACTGCAAATTGTTGTGGTGTTTCTTTTTCTTGTTTTTTTTAATTATGAGAAAGTACACACGAAATGTACCCTTTTAACTGTTTTAAAGTGTATAGTTCAGTGTCGTTAAGTACATTTACAGTGTTGTGCAACAATCGCCACTATCTAGTTCCAGAATTCTTTCATCACCCCGAACAAAAACCCCCTACCCATCAAGCCACTAAGCAGTCACTTCCCACTGCTCCTTGTCCCCAGGCTCTGGCAACCACAAACCTGTTTTCTGTCTCTGTGGATTTACCTATTCTGGATGTTTCATATAAATGGAATCATACAAAAGTGGTCCTTTGTGTCTGGCTTCTTTAGCATAACTTTTTTTTTTGAGACAGAGTCTCACTCTGTTGCCCAGGTTAGAGTGCCGTGGCGTCAGCCTAGCTCACAGCAACCTCACACTCCTGGGCTCAAGTGATCCTCCTGCCTCAGCCTCCCCAGTAGCTGGGACTACAGGCATGCACCACCATGCCTGGCTAATTTATATATATATATATGTTTATATATATTTTATAAATATATATATTTTTATAAATATATATATATTTTTAGTTGGCCAATTAATTTCTATTTTTAGTAGAGATGGGGGTCTCACTCTTGCTCAGGCTGGTTTCAAACTCCTGACCTTGAGCGATCCTCCCGCCTCGGCCTCCCAGAGTGCTAGGATTACAGGCGTGAGCCACCTCGCCCGGCCTCTTTAGCATAACTTAGCATAACGTTTTTAAGGTTCATCTATGGTGTAGCCCATATCAGTGCTTCATTCCTTTTTATGGCTGGATAATAGTCCAGTGTATGGCTAGACCACATGTTTATTCATCTGTGGATGGACATTTAGGTTGTTTCTACTTTTTGGCTGTTATGAATACCACTGCTATGAACATTGATGTACAAGGCTTTATTTGAAGCCCTTCGTGTCTCTTTTTTGGGGTGATGACATGTTCTAAAATTAAGTGTGGTGATAGTTTCACACCTAGGTGAGTATAATAAATACCATGGTTTTGTACCCTTTCAAAGGGTAGATTTTATGGTATGTGAATTATAGATCAGTAAAGCTGTTACAAAAAAAGCTGAAACTGCTTTAACTTAATTTTGCTTTTACTTACATAAACTTATGATAGGAGGAAAAGTATGTGGATTCTTTTCATAACTCTAGGAGTTTCCATAAGAGGTGAGTTAATTAGAACAGGATTAGTGACAATACATTCCGGGGTTAAATATTATGAATATTTCAAATAGAATAAATAATTTCTATTTCCTATCAAAAATGTACAATCATTAAATACATCTCCTTGTAGCAAACATGTTGGCCGAGCTTTCTGGTCACCCAGGCCCAAGCATAAAGATGACATTGTGGCTGGGATGAACACAGACCATTATGGTCAAGTCACCTCTTATTGGCAAGCTGCTAAGAAACCATCCAGAAAACACTATTTTGTCACAAAAATGAAATCACTCGCATTGATCCAACTTTCTTTCATTCATTCCTTCAAGGACTATTTTTTTAAATTGAAGAGGAAACATCAAATTTAATCTAAAGAAAAAAATCAGAAATTGTAAGAATAATGAAGTAAACCAACTCTTGAAAAAGAGTTCTTTCGGATCAGATTACGGAGATTAAAATAAAGAAGAAAAGAAGAAAAAAAAGAAAAAGAGTTCTACATCTTGCTGATCACATTTATTGGAAGAGTTGGAGAAACATAAAAATGCCCTTTAGCTTTGGAAGTTATGAGTTATCTGCAAATCAACTCATTTCAGGAGTGGAAGAATACTAGGGTCATTTCTTTCTTTCTTTCTTTTTAAAAAAGCAACAGAAATTTATTCTCTCGCAGTTCTGGAGGCCAGAAGTACAATCTTAGTATCACTGGGCCAAAACTAAGGCATGGGCAAGACCTTGCTCCTTCCAGAGACTGTAGGGAAAAATTTGTTCCTTTTCTCTAAAAATATGTAACACTTCACACATCTGCGTGTCGTCCTTGCGCAGAGGCCATGCTTTAGCCTCTCTGTAGCACTCCGATTTTAGGGTGTCCTCGCCTGTAACGTGCTGGCTGGTTTTAATCCCTTGGTCCCCAGCCCAGCTCCCCGCCAGAGATGAGACCCTGGAGAAAAGTGGCCACATTCAGCAAGTAAAAATATAGGATGCCCAGTTAAATGTGAACTTCAGATAAACAATGAGATTTTTAAAAAGGAATTAATATAAGTATATTCCAAATGTTGCATGGGATATATTTATACCAAAAACACACACATATACATATATATTTGTTTATCTGAAGTTCAAATTTAACCGGGTGACCTGTGTTCTACCTGGCAACGCAACCACGAAGCGAGAATTATTCCAGGTAATACTTCCCACCTTGTCACGCCGTTTGCCGTCGTCTCCCAGCAGAGGGCGCCCTGGTCATATTTATTATCATCCGCACACGCTTCCGGTCGTAGGATGGCCTCCAATGAGCCCGCCTCCGGGCGTTCAGGCACTTCCGGGATCTAAGCCCCTTTGGGTGTAGGGTGGACTTAGTGACAGGCTTCTAACAAGGAGAATATGACAAAAGGGCTGGGGGATGTCACTGCTGGGATCAGGTTACCAGAAGACTCTGGCTTCTTCCTTGCTAGTCCTAACTTGTGTTGCTTGCCCCGTGGAAGCTGGTGCGGCGATGAGCTAGCTGTCCCATGGAGGAGCTCACGGGGCATGCGACTGCTGTCTCCAGCCATAGCTGGCAGGGCCCTGACGGCTGCCACTGCCACGTGAGTGAGTCTGGAGGCCCGTCTTCCACCCTGAGAGGCACCCCCTCACCGGCCTGTGACTGTCGCCTTGGAGGGATCAGAGCCCGGGTCACCCAATAACCTTCACCTGGGTCCCTGACTGTTAACACTCTGAGATGATAAACGTTCATTGTTTGAAGTCGATACGTTTTGGGGTGATCCTTTCTGTGGCGGTAGATAACTACTACACTTGGTTAATACTCCCCGCCCCCACCCCATCCCGGACTGTTTTTGCAGGAGCCAGTCACATCAGTACTGTCACCTCTGTGTCACCAACGGCGGAGCACAGGGTGTGTCCGTGCTTGGTATTGGAAAGTCTGTGGGGTAAACGAAGGAATGCAGGAATGGGAGCTGTTAGTTCTCAGGATAAGAGACTCAGACACTCAAGAAGACGTGGGGAAATAGAATACCGGCAAAATAAAATACCTCCTGTGGTTCTGCTCTGGGAGAGTGTTAGCCACGGGTCACTCAGGGAAAGAGAGCCACTGGGAGTGAGATATGTGTGTGAGCATAGGTATCCAGGTGGCAGTCATGGCGCCCGGGGACACAGAACTAGTAGCAGAGAGACATATATGATATGTATGTGTATGTGTTTATATATGTATTCATAGACATACACGCATGTACAGATATGCATATACATGCAAAGATGTGTGTGTACATATATTTATTTCTTTATTGCACATAATGGCTTATGCCATTTTGGGGGCCAGCTAGGTACATTTTTTTTGTTGTTGTTGTTAATTTCTTTTTATTTTTAGTAGAGACGGGGTCTCGCTCTTGCTCAGGCTGGTCGCAAACTCCTGAACTCAAATGATCCATGTGCCTCGGCCTCCCAGAGTGCTAGGATTACATGTGTGAGCCACTGCGCCTGGCCCTAGATATAATTCTTAAGCATTCAGAGTTTTTCTTTTTATTTCTTTTTGTTATGGAAAAATTTAAATGTCCATGTATTTTCAAATATCCATATATTTCATTCGATTGAAACATTTCAGGTCTCTTTTAGTCTAAAGGTTCTCCTCCTTTTTTCTTTCTTTTTTTTTTTTGAGACAGAGGCTCACTCTGTTGCCCGGGCTAGAGTGCTGTGGCATCAGCCTAGCTCACAGCAACCTCAAACTCCTGGGCTCAAGTGATCCTCCTGCCTCAGCCTCCCAAGTAGCTGGCACTACAGGCATGCGCCACCATGCCCGGCTAATTTTTTCTCTATATATTTTTAGTTGGCCAATCAATTTCTTTCTATTTTTAGCAGAGACAGGGTGTCGCTCTTGCTCAGGCTGGTTTCAAACTCCTGACCTTGAGTGATCCACCTGCCTCGGCCTCTCAGAGTGCTAGGATTACAGGCGTGAGCCACCACGCCCAGCCTCCTCCTTTTTTCTTTGTGATTTGTTTTTAACAGACTTACTGAGAGTAAATTCATATATCGTATGATCAAATATTTATTTATTCGTCTTTACAGACAAGGCCTTGTCATGTTGCCCAGGCTGGTCTCAAACTCCTAGGCTCAAGCTATCCTCCTGCCTCCGCCTCCTGAGTAGCTGGGACTACAGGCACTCACCAATGCACTGGCTTCCACCCATTTAAAGTGTACAGTTCAGGCCTGACACGGTGGCTCATGCCTGTAATCACAGCACTTTGGGAGGCTGAGGCAGGAGGATCGCTTGAGGCCAGGAATTCTAGACCAACTGGGGCAACACAGCAAGACCCCATCGCTACAAAAAACAAAAAAGAAATTAGCTGGACATGGTGGCATGTTCCTGTAGTCCCAGCTACTCAGAAGTCTGAGGTGGGAGGATCACTTGAGCCCAGGAGTTAGAGGTTGCAGTCAGCTATGATCATGCCACTGTACCCCAGCCTGAGATACAGAGTGAGACCTTGTCTCTGAAAATAACTAGATAAATAAAATGTACAGTTCAATGGCTTTTAGTAGAGTCACAGAGTTGTGCAATCATCAGTAATATCTAATTCCAGAACATTTTCATCACTCCAAAAAGAAATCCCATGCCAGTTAGCAATCACACTCCATTCTTCCCTCCCCCAGCTCCTGGCAGCCACGAGTCCACTTTCTGTCTGTACGGATTTGCCTATTGCAGACATCTCATATAAATGAAATCATGAAGTATGTGGGCTTTTGCGTCTGCCTTCTTTCACTTAGCATAACGTTTTCAAGATTCATCCATATTGTAGCAGGTATCATTATTCCATTGGCTGCAATTTAGTTTTTGGAGAAACCAGGTCATTTGTCCTGTAGCTTTTCCACATTCTGAATTATGCTGACTGCATCCCAGTGGGGTCTCTTAATGTGTTCTTGTGTTCCCTGTTTATCCTGTAAACCAGTAATTAGAACTAGAAGCTCGATCAAATTTAGATTCCATTTTTTGGCAAGACAACTTCACAGATGGTGCTGTGAGCTTCCATAAGGTGTCTATAGGCAGTTGCTAGCTTCTTTGACTACGCCATCTTCATAGCAGCTATTTGAGGCCATTGGAAACAATAATCTTTTTTTTTTTTTTTTGAGACAGAGTCTCACTCTGTTGCCCGGGCTAGAGTGCCATGGCGTCAGCCTAGCTCACAGAAACCTCAGACTCCTGGGCTCAAGCGATCCTCCTGCCTCACCCTCCCGAGTAGCTGGGACTACAGGCATGCACCACAGTGCCTGGCTAATTTTTCTATGTATTTTTAGTTGTCCAATTAATTTCTTTCTATTTTTAGTAGAGATGGGGTCTCCCTCTTGCTCAGGCTGCTTTCGAACTCCTGACCTTGATCCATCCGCCCGCCTCGGCCTCCCAGAGTGCTAGGATTACAGGCGTGAGCCACCGCGCCCGGCCTGGAAACAATAATCTTGAGCAGAACGATAATATATGGAATCTGGTCTTTGCTGCTGGTCTGATTCTCCTTTACAGGCTGTGAAATCTTTCTTAAAAAATTAATTTATTTCAATAGACTTGGGGGCACAAATGTTTTTTGTTACATGTATGAATTGTATATTGGTGAAGTCAGGGCTTTTAGTGTACCTGTCACAGGCCATGAGATCTTTATGGCAATGCTCAAAAAGGCTGGGAGTCTATCTCTTGCTGTTTGGGGGTTACCAGTGTGTGGCCTTAGACTATCAACCAGACCTCTCTGAACCTCAGTCTCGTCTTCTATAAAATGGGCACCGTCAATTTTTCTTTCTAAGCTCAGGATTTTGTGGGTAAGGAATATGGAAAGGGTTTGGCTGGATAGTTCATTTCTTTTCCCCGTGGCATCACGTTGTGGGGGCTGGAGGATCCACTTCCGCGATGGCTTCTTCACTCACGTGTCTGGAAGCTTTGGTTTCTCCTTGGGCTTCTCGAAGCACCAGCTCTTAGGGGAGTTGCAATTCTTACATGCCCGTTCAGGAGCCCAATAAATCAAGGTGGAAGTGCTGGTTCTCTCAAAAGCTAGCTCCAGGATTGGCATAGTGTCACTTCTGTCGTATTCTGTCGGTCAAGGCAGTCAAGTGTTCTGGCCCAATCAGTCTGCAACCACCAGAAACGAATCTGGAATTTGTCGTGTGACTTTGCCAGGGCTGCAGCCGGCTGCATGGCAGGAAGGGAGGGGAAGCTGCCTTCTACTTGCAGTAGACACGGTCGTGCTGTTCTCTCACTGACCACCAGGTGGCGCGCTGGGTCCAATGTTAGTGCAATACGTAATTGCCTTTCGAGAGCGGCCACCTCCGTTCTGCTAAAATGCTTGTAATTTAGACGAATCTCTCCATTTCTTTGTCAAAAAAATCAATCTAAGAGAGCGCTAGGATTTTATTTCACCATATTCGGGCAAGGAGAGACATGATCCTTTTCTGATTTGCGGGAGAAAACCTGCCAGTATTTATTCTTTAAAAACATACAGAGATGCTGTTTGCCTTTGTGTCACCATGGCAACAAAGCATCAAGGATGACAACCAATCAGAATGCAGGCTTCTTTGGGAGCTCCTTTTTTCATCAGATGTTGCAACAATTTCTAAGAGAATCTCAGGTTCTTTTGTTCAAATTATCCTTCAAAGACAGACTTAAATGAACAGAGAACAGACCAGGCCGGTAACTAGAGCCTCCTGGCTGCACAGGACAAGATGGATGTTTGGGGAATGTTCTTAATCTGCCACTTTATTAAAACCGATTTTTTTTTTTTGACAGAGTCTCACTTTGTTGCCCGGGCTACAGTGCCGTGGCGTCAGCCTAGCTCACAGCCACCTCAAACTCCTGGGCTCAAGCGATCCTCCTGCCTCAGCCTCCCAAGTAGCTGGGACTACAGGCATGCGCCACCATACCTGGATAATTTTTTTCTATGTATTTTAGTTGGCCAATTAATTTCTTTCTATTTTTGGTAGAGACGGGGTCTCACTCTTGCTCAGGCTGGTCTCGAACTCCTGACCCTGAGCGATCCGCCCGCCTTGGCCTCCCAGAGTGCTAGGATT
>CAUYRT010090854.1:0-36082 GCA_963574885.1 Lepilemur ruficaudatus | reverse complement strand
AAACTCCTGGGCTCAAGCAATCCTTCTGCCTCAGCCTCCCAAGTAGCTGGGACTACAGGCATGTGCCACCATGCCTGGCTAATTTTTTCTATATATTTTTAGTTGGCCAATTAATTTCTTTCTATTTTTAGTAGAGATGGGTCTTGCTGTTGCTCAGGCTGGTTTCGAACTCCTGACCTTGAGCCATCCGCCCACCTCGGCCTCCCAGAGTGCTAGGATTACAGGTGTGAGCCGCTGCGCCTGGCCCCCCTCTTGTTTCAAAAATAGCCTCAGCTCCATACCCCTTTAGAGCCAAGAATTCCTTTATTTTTATTTGATGTGCATGAGCTTGTCTGATTGTTCAGGGGCCAAGATGAGATTCATGGTTTTGGAATCATAACAAATATTCCTGTCATACATTTTTATGAAATTATTAAATATCAATATAACAAGTCTATTCTACTTGGCAGGTATGGCATCCTTGACTTATTCTTTCCTTTTTTAAAAAACATATAGTTTTCCCTGAGATTTTGAAGATGCTGGCAAAAAAAAAAATAGTAGTATGTGAATGATTGCATTCATATGATATTCTGGAAAAGGTAGAAGTATAGGAACACAAAACAAATCAGCAGTTGCTAGGGGTTAGATGTGGGAGGAGGAGACAGTTACAAACAGGTAGTAGGATAGAATTTGGAGAGTGATGAAGCTGTTCTGTATTTTTGTAGTCACAGGGCTGCATGCATTTGTCAAAACTCATAGAACTATGCTCCAAAAAAGATGAAGCTTACTGTATGCAAAATTTTTTAAGAAGTACACTGAGTCATAATAAGTTCGTATCTATAAAAGGTGGAGTTTGGAAAAAATAGTTAAAATGACTGTTTCAACTCATCTTTTTCTTATGATACCTGGGAAAATCATTTGTTTATGTATTATTATTAAAATAATTCTTGATTATTTTCTTAAAAATGAATAATATGAACATTATGGCACATAAAGATAGCAAAATAAGTACAACTACAGCCTTGTCCAGTGTTAACAAAACACATTAAACATTATTCCTAAGGCTGGGTGCAATGCCTATAATCCCAGTACTTTGGGAAGCCAAGGCAGGAGGATCCCTTGAGCCCAGGAGTTTGAGACCAGCCTGGGCAACATATCTAGACTCCTTCTCTACACACACACAAAAAATAACCAGGCATGGTGGCATACACCTGTAGTCCTAGCTACTCAGGAGGCTGAGGCAGGAGGATCTCTTGAGCCCAGGAGTTCGAGGCTGCAGTGAGCTATAATCAGGCCACTGCACTCCAGCCTGGGTGACAGAGAGAGACCCTGTCTCAAAAAAATAAACAAACATTATTCCTAACCCTCACCATACCTTTTCTATCCTACTCTTACTAGATTCTTCTCAACTAAAAAGCTTGTAACTAACAGGGTTTTTTTTTTTTTTTTGTCAAGAAACACTTGATGTTTGCCAAAAAGTCCTACATCCACCCCATCAGTGGAGCCTAGAGACTAATTAGTCATGTTCACATGTTAGAATGTTTACCGATAAAACTAGACCATCTTTTGAGTTCTTATTCACATCTCCATCCCCAGAAGCTCTTCAGTTGGTTCATGTGTTAGTATCCAAAGAGCTTTTCCCTGGGGTAGAAACTACAAATTCTCTGGTTAATTAGCTGATTTGTTTCCACGCGTCGTGAACTGTGCTCACTTGTCCTTCCTCTTTCTTCAGATTCTTGCTGCTCCATTCTCTTCCTATTGGAGCCTCTTCCATCCTTTAAGCTCAAATAAGATGACCACGGTCAATTCATTTCCTACAGATTTCTTTCATATGTGCATGTGCGTGTGCGTGTTTAATCAAAAAGATGAGGAATGAAGCAGTCTGAAACACTTCTGTAAAGGTCTCTCTGATAGAAGTAACAGTACTTTAAAAAAAAAATAAGGAAGTTTCCAGCTGGCATGTAGAGACAAGCAATGTGAACTAAGATTGATTTGTAGTGGTATTTCCACAACCAATTAGGAGCATTTGCTAGTTCTAAACCAGATATTCCTATAGGAATATTCCTTACAGTTCTTTTGTTTAGTCACTAGAAACAAAATACTTAAAGGTCCCCCAACTATCACTCCTCCTAGGCTCAACTCATTTGGCAGCCCATTAAAGAAATAATTTCATGGTGAGATTTGTAAATTTCCAGTAGAAATATATCAGTCGCTTTCGTATTCTTTAAACCATGATTTTCCCTTGTACTCTTCGTCTGAAAACTATTTAAACTCTATGTGAATATTTAGAAAGCCTGTTCTTACATAGGTAACTGACTTAGTTAGAGAAAAAACAGTTTGGTTGGAAAATAATAGAGTAATATTGATTTAGGCTAATAATTACAGAAACTTCAAACTTACAGAAACATCAGGTCGTTAGTGAATGACCTGAAGCATCACTGAAATATCCTGGAGACTAATTTGTGTTCTACAAATCTGTATTCTTTCCAACAACTTCAGGGCTGGGATTGTATTTCTCCCTGGCCTCACAATGCGTCACGGTAGCCTTGACTACAACAGAGCCATTGATTTGGAACACAAAGAGGGAGCAGAGAATGTCCCTGAACAAAAGATGCCCTGTGCCTGTTTTAAACGTCTCCTGAGTAAACCCAAACTTTGCCAAAGATTTTATGCTATTCTACACTCAGTCTGACAAAGAGTTTCTCATAGTGAATAATTCAAGATTCATCAACTTGGAGTATAGATTGTAAAAGTATCAACTTGTAAAAACAAATCTCCTACAATGAGTGTAGGATATATACTCTAGTATTTTGTATGGCGTGATGACACATTAGAAGATATTTAACCAAGCTTCAAAACTCCTTCACATCTCGGTAAATTTTTGGACTGAGATTATGTTCTCTGGCTGTGAAAGAATGTTGTCCTAACTGATACTCTACCACCACAGGTAACAAAGAAAAATATGTGAATTTGTGTTTACATTAATTAAATAGTGAGAAAGTTATGAAAAAGACATAGAAAATTGGAAAATAGACATGATTTCCTACCATGTTCCTGAGTTTCTTTTATTTGTTCTGCACTAGATTCTTTCATATTTATGGATTTCTAGGATCTAGAATTGAAAATCATTAATACCATCTTTTATCCTAAAGTAAATATTAATAAGCTTTCCAATAATATTACATCAAAAAAATTTTTGATGTGTACAGATATATTAATAATAAGATAAGTTTATTTTGGTATCCAGTCACTGTTAAATTCCTCATCCTTTTCTCAGACATCAACAGTCAGAAGTTGAGCTTGATGTCTTGATAATGTCACTTTACAAATCACTATGATTATTGTCTTTTATCATTACTAAATCTCCATTTTATTTTTTGTAAAACAGATTTAGAAGGTACAAGTGGAATTCCATTACATGTATATATTTCACAGTGGTGGAGTCTGGGCTTTTAGTGTACCCATCACCAGAGTAGTGTACATTGTACCCCAAAGATAATTTTCATCCCTCCCTACCGTCCCCCTTTGTGAGTCTCCAATGTCCATTATACCACTCTGTGTGCCTCATGTAGCCATTGTTTATCTCCCACTTCTAAGGGAGAACATGTGGCATTTATTTTTCTGTTCCTGAGATATTTCACCTAGGATAGTGGTCTCCATTGCCATCCAAGCTGCTGCAAAAGACATTACTTCATTCTTTCTTAAGGCTGAGTAGTACTCGATGGCACATACATACCACATTTTCCTTATCCACTTGTCGGCTGATGGGCATTAGGTTGATTCTATATCTTTGAGATTGTGAATTGGGCTGCAACAAACATATGAATGCAGATATCTTTTTGATATAATGTAAATTTCCATTTTAGTAAAATCCAAATTCTCCTCGCTCCATAGGGGAAAACATTAAACACAGAGCAGAAATCATTATATTATTGGGTAGAATCTTAATAGTCTGGTTTCACAAAAACAGACCCAGACGCATGCACAATGCAGTAGGGGATTGGCTTGCACCTTCAGTGGCTCCTCGCCATCCCTAGAACAAATCTAAACGCTCTTGTATGGTATTGAAGTCCCCACAAAATTTGTACCCTCCTTCTTCAGCACATTCACTCCCACCATGTACTTCTGGAAAAGCAGTGATTAATTTAAAATATATTTCTGTGTTAAACCAGAGCTCAGATAAGATCAGCTAAGCTCATTCAAAGTGACGAGACCATCTTCTGGTCTCACTACACTGTGGATGCCAACTCTACTGCAAGAGTTTTAATATCAAGTTCTTGTCTGCCCATCACCTTTGTCCACCCTCAGTTTCTCTACAACTCTGGAGTTTCTGGAAACTGCCGAGGGGTGTTTTACGTGTACCTTCAACTCATCTTGGACCAGTGTTCACCTCTCATTACTAGTGATCAGTGCTTTGCTCTGATAGGTTACCACAGTCTTATCACTGCTCCGTCTAGGCTGCCACTCGCCTGTGCTGCCATCTTTGTTGGATGCTCAACTCTGAGCCAAAGTTCACCTGCTGCAATATGGCTACTTGTGCTGTCTCCACGGATGCACCCTAACTGGTGCCTCTGGGACTACTTAGAAGTTGCAAATGAAAAGCTAAAGGCCCTCCTCCCCTCCATTACATCTATAAGAAGAGCCCCACAACAAGTCTTAAGAACTGCAGAATTACACACAGACCTTTTGTTCCAACTGACATCTGTCCACCAGGATGGTTTTAGGTAATGGCCTACATGAGGTACCAAAGATGCCCTTCGAAGCTCAAGTCTTATTCATGCCATGGCCAAACCATTTTTCCTTAGGATGATTTATTTCTCAGGGTACCTTGGAATTTAAATGCTGTCTCTCCCCATCTCAACCCTCTCATTTCTCCAGATAAGGCTATCTGTTCTTGATACTCATTTGTAGACACAGTTCAACTTTTTTTCCCAGGAAACTTTTTCACTTCTGTGTACAATGGTGGCTGTAAGTAGCTGCCTGGGCAATAAAGGTCCTGCCTGATTCTATCAACCAATATTCCCAAATCTCAGTCCCTTCCCAGCTGGGACACACCCTTCACACAAACACACACACCCTCACATAGAAAATTAACCTTTCCTCATGGAGCATGATGTGGTTTGGATGTTTGGCCCTTCCAAATCTCATACTGAAATTTGATCCCCAGTGGGGCCCAGCGGGAGGTGTTTGGGTCATGAGGGAGGATCTGTCATGAAGGGCTCCGTGCCCGCCCCACGACAATAGGTGAGTCCTCACCTTATTATCTCATGGGAGAGCTGATCGCTTAGAAGAGCCTGGCACCACCTCCTCCCTTTCTTTGCTCCTTCTCTGGCCATCTGCTCCCCTTTTACCTTCCACCTTGATTGGAAGCATCCTGAAGTTCTTGCCAGAAGCAGACACTGGCACGATGCATCTTGTACAGTCTGCAGAACTGTGACCCGAACAAACCTCTCTTCTTTATAAATTACCTAGCCTCAACTATTTTCTTGATAGCAATGCAAAACGGACTAATACAAGGCATTTATGGTAATTAAGATTATGTGAGGTCTGGTAAGTTATTCCCAAACCTTTCTCTTTTTTTAAATTTTTTCTTTAGAGATAGGGTCTCCCTGTGCTGCCCAGGCTGGTCTTGGACTCCTGACATCAAGCGATTCTCCTGCCTCAGCCTCCCAAGTTGCTGAGATTACAGATTTGAGCCACCTTCTTCCAATTAAATCAAACCAAACCTCCAAATTAGAATTCCTGCACAAATTTAATACACTTCAAACTGATCTCAAATAGTAATTTTACTGAACCATTACTTTTACTGACCCGAACTTATCTTTAACCTTCTAGGAATCCCATTTGAGCCAAAATTGTACATATCATCTTTATTTCACAGCTGAAGAAAATTGAGTTCAGTCCATATCTAGGGCAGCCTCTTCCACTGCACTATAAATTCCTCAAGGGCATGTATTTCATCTCTGTGTTTCTGGCACCCTGCAAAGGGCAAGCCACACAATTCAACAAAATTTGTTGAACTGAGCTAAAGAAAGTTGTATGATTTGTCCAGAATTACACAGTCAGAAAACAGCACACCTGGGACTAGAACACTCTTCTGACTCCAGGTTTCCTTTGTACATCACCAACAAAAATGTGTCTATAATTTCACTTTCTGTGATCACATTATTATGCTTATTTTTTCCTCCCCTGACTTTTAGATCAAATATGAGTAGCTCTTTTGTTACCAAGACCATTTGTACCTCCTCCCTGGCCTACATATTTTGTTTAAGTGCATACATTTTCTTCAACCTAGATAAACACAAATCTTTATTAGGTCCTTTATTTTTTTCTCATATTCTTACTGTCCTTTACTTCTTTATACGCATTTTAATGAAATAAATGAGCTCACCACCTTGTTTGCTTTTCTTTCCCCCATATTAATTCTTTATCAAACCTCACCTTTCCTGGGAGCCAGCTCCAGTCACCTTCAGATTTCCAGGGTCAGTTGACTAATACTGAGTGCAGGGTTACTCCACTCTGGCCTATCAAAAGTGCTGAGTGATTCCTGTCCTTTCTCTGTGCCTTGCCTGTGCCCCATTCGAATTGCAACCCCAATGGACAGAGAATGTGTCTAATGCTGTGTTCACTGCAGAATCCAGCATCGAATTGATGTTAGTAGCAGTTGTGACTGTAATAACGTTAAGAATTTTAATTAACTTTCAGACAATTCCACTAATACAGTTATATTAAAACCCCCTTGGAACATGTTTATTTCATTTTAATCATTGTAGAAATAACAGGCGCCAATGAAAGGCTGATGGAATGGTAATTGCCTCAGAAAAAAATTCTCTGGAGCAATCTTCAAGGTGCTCTTGTGCCTCAGAACCCACAACCTCTGCTGTTGCTAAATTATTTTTATTCTGGAAGGAACAGCTATTAAGCAGACAAAGAAATATCTTACATGTATTGTCATGTTCTAGAGGCCATGTATTCATGGGTGAATATGCATCTTGGTGCCGTGCGTGGTGGCTCACGCCTGTAATCCTAGCACTCTGGGAGGTCGAAAACTAGCCTAAGCAAGTGCAAGACCCTGTCTCTACTAAAAAAAAAAAAAATAGAAATTAATTGGTCAACTAAAAATATATAGAAAAAATTAGCTGGGCATGGTGGCGCATGCCTGTAGTCCCAGCTACTCGGGAGGCTGAGGCAGAAGGATCACTTGAGCCGAGGAGTTTGAGGTTGCTGTGAGCTAGGCTGACACCATGGTACTCTAGCCTGGGCAACAGAGTGAGACTCTGTCTCAAAAAAAAAAAGAATGCATCTTGGTGTGTAGGCATTTCAACACAGAAATTGTATTATTATTAGGTGAGAATTATGTACTTCCTTCTGTGTGACACTGAAAGGCTAAAAGCCTAATTACAACTTACTGCATTCTCTTTATTTGAAATGATAAGACAATCAGTAAGGATTCATAAACCTTTGATTTTTCACCATGAAAGACATGTACAATGTCACGAATGTCACTGGACAGGTTGTGTTTTGGAGCTAATGCTGATAGAGAACAGGGGGCAATGGGCAATATATCCTTAAATTACCTCTGAAAAGGAATCTGTTCTTTTTTCTTGTATACAACACATCTCTATCTAAAAGATACTTTTCCCTGTATACCAAGCACTTACATGAAAGGGTCATTTCTGGGAATACTCCATGCATAGTACATTTGTTAATTTTCTGTATAGTAATTAAAATCCTGATTAACCAAAGCAATCTTTATGAATTTGTAATAATAGAACAGGGTAATAATATTTAGATTATTATTATTATTAAATAATTGTAAGTCATTCATGCCTATAAAAAAGACTTTTTTTTTTTTTTACAGAGATATGGTCTCGCTATGTTGTACAGGCTGATCTTGAACTCCTGGCCTCAAGTGATCCTCCCACCTCAGCCTCCCAAATTGCTGGGATTACAGGCATTAGCCACCATACCTGGCCCCAATTTTTTATTTTAACTAAATTCTATATAATTTTATTGAGTGCTTGTGCTAAACACTGGGATTCTTGTCCTCAGTGAACCAAGGGAGGAGTCTTTGCCTTCTTAGAGTTTACAGTTAATCAAGGAAAGCACATTAAATAAGTATTCATGGGACTGCTGAGTGCTATAAAAAGGGAATGACAGGCACTAATAGAAGCACATGGAGATATGATTTAACATAAACAGGAGGGCATTACCTCATGGTCTAGAGAATAGTCCATTGTGTGCTAATAAATCTTTCCGTTAAGCAATGCCAGAACTAACTTTTCCCACACAAGCCAATTCAGTGGAGCCAGGGCCAACCTAGTTAGCTCTATCGGTTAGAACTTAGAGCTATTGAAGTCAAGGTTTTTATTCCATTTTGGATTACTTGGCTTCACTCACATAGAGGAATCTCTTTCTTTTCTTCCCCCTACTCTAGCCGGTTGCTATGTCTCTAATAAAACACATGAACTGGAAACGTGGTGTGAGAGTATGACTCAGGGTAAACTCCTCTACTGGCAAGTGTGTCTAAAGAAAACATGCTGTTGATTGGGTCCCTGGTTCCATTGACTATGAATATATATATATATATATATATATATATATCTGGAGAATATCTTTAAATGTAAATGAGAAGTTGAGATTTTGCCAGCTTGTTTATAAAATGCTCCTTAAATATTTGGAGTAAGGGAAGAAGTGATATTTCATGGAGTCTAGAACTAGACTTATGTACATCAAATTATGGACACTATAATTTTCTAAACCATTCTGCTATCTAAGCAGGAAAGTGAAAGTAGACAGGTTTTCATCAAAACTTTTCAAAATGTACAAGAACAATATTTCCTCACATCTACTAGGCAATCAAATATTGTGTTAATTGAATGAATGAATTACTGCAGAGCTCAATCCGTGGACTCACGTCCTTGTCATATCAAGTGCTTTCTTTTGAAGAACCAAGTTTGCCCTCTCGCAAGCTACACAAGACCCAGTTTTGTTTGCAAGATGGCATTTTTCTCCAGACAACCTCTTTTCAGTGGTCATTTCAGCTTCAGTTTCCTCTAGAGGACAAAGCAATAACAAGACAGGACTTGGGTGAGATGACCACCTTGAAAGACAGCAGACAGCAGACAACAGCCCTGACCATGGACCCCTGGGCGTAAAGCAGCGGCTGTCCATATGACACCCTGGATCCCTCCTAACAGACACACTGCAAAAAGAAGGGAAGAAGAAGCAGGGAATAAAAGTGGAAAGGACACTAGAACACTCATTCCTACTAGGATACGCATTCCCACCTTGGATGCAGCCAGGGTCGCATGTTCTGTTGAGTGAATCAGATAGTGCCATCTCCCCAGGTCTTGACTGTTACTCCCAAATAAACACTAAAGCACCTTGACACATACATAGTCCACTTCCTTTCAATCTAGACAGATGGCCACAGAAAATTGTGTTGTGTAATTTTATCTTGAAATGAAGAGATGTCACCATGTCATTAGAGAGCTGTACAGATGATTCCAAATAAGGAATTGCCATGGGATTCAGAGAAGGAAAATGCTACAAGGAAAGTGGATATTGACCATACAGCACAGTTTTACTGGTGCTTGTATGAGTGACCACAATATTTTGGCATCATGTTACTCCTTCTAAAGGTAGTAATTTCTAAAAGCATTTAAATGACCGAATAATGCCCTCTTAAGAATTCTCCATGGAGAAAAGAATCAAGCATGAAATGTCCATGCTGTATACATCTCAATTGTATTTTTAAATAGGAGACTTTTGTGGCTCTGTGACCATCAGTGTGCGTGCCTCCAAATGGGATTTACACCTGTGAATATCTGCCAACTCATAAACATCTTGATGTTATCATTATATTCCAAAGAAATTGGCCTTCATAAATCACACAAGTTCAACAATGTATTATCACATTTATTATTTTATTTATTTATTTCAGAGACAGAGTCTTGTTCTGTCACCCAGGCTGGAGTGCAGTGGCCCAATCACAGCTCACTGCAGCCTTGAACTCCTGGACTCAAGCAATCCTCCCACCTCAGCCTCCCGGGTAGCTGGGACCTCAGGTGTGTACCAGCATGCTCTGCTAATTTTTAAATTTTTTTGTAGAAAAGGGGTCTCGCTATGTTGCCCAGGCTGGTCTTGAGCTCCTCAGCTCAAGCAGTTCTCCCAAAGGGCTGGGATTACAGGTTCGTGCCACCACATTTGCCCATTAGCACATTTAAATTAGGCATAGACTATACCAGTGCAATAGTCCCCTCTTACCTGCAGTTTCACTTTCCACGGTTTCAGTTATCCAAGGTCAACCACAGTCCAGAAATATTAAAAGGGAAATTATAGAAATAAACAATTTGTAGCTTTTAAATTGCTTGCTTGTTCTGAGTAGAATGATGAAATCTTGAGACATCCTGCTCCAACCTACCCAGGAAGTGAATCCTCCCTTTGTCTAATGTGTCCATGCTACAGACGCTTTCCACCGTTAGTCACCTCAATTATCAGATCCACAACATTTTTTTTTTTTTTTGAGACAGAGTCTCACTCTGTTGCCCAGGCTAGAATGCCGTGGCATCAGCCTAGGTCACAGCAACCTCAAATTCCTGGGCTCAAGCGATCCTCCTGCCTCAGCCTCCTGAGTAACTGAGACTACAGGCATGCGTCACCATGCTCGGCTAATTTTCTCTATTTTTAATAGAGACAGCGTCTTGCTCTTGCTCAGGCTGGTCTCAAACTCTTGAGCTCAAGGGCTCCTCCCTCCTCAGCCTCCCAAAGTGCTAGGATTACAGGTGTGAGCCACCACGCCCGGCCAGATCCACAACATTTATTGATTATATTCCGCATCTTATATGGGTGTGGATCATGGCACCCCAAAAACAATTATAGTAGTAACATCAAAGATCACTGATGACAGATCACTGTCACAGATATAATAAAAATAAAAAGTTTGAAATATTGCAAGAATTACCAAAATGTGACACGGAGACAAAAAGTGAGCATGTGCACCAATAGAAAATGGTGCCAATAAATTTGCTTGATGCGGGTTGTCACAAAACTTCAATTTGTAAAAAATGTAATATTTGCAAAGGATGATAAAGCAAAGTTCAATAAAATGAGGAATCTTGTACGTGGGATTGAATCCTTTTCCTTATTTTATCTCCTTTTCTCCTCTGTCTTCACTGTCCCGTGAATCCAATATCCAGCATTCTATTCTTGTCACTCTTGCTAAATTTTTCATTGGCAATGCACTTATTGAATACCTAAATGCTGGGAAGCAGGGATAGTGATAAACTAGGATATGGAATTATAAAAATTAGCAAATAGATATCATCTCAAGGGTATTTTTTCACGTAAAGAACACAAATAAAATAATACCTGCTTTAGAAAATGTTCCCTCTCTTGCATTGATGCTATTGAATAAAAAAATTAAAGTCAGAAAAAGATAAGATAGAATAAAGGGAAAACTGTGGGTACATTATGGTATCTAAGCTTCTGGTAGATAAGCAAACCCACAGCCAAAGATAACAACCCTTGCCTGTAACCTCAAGATCCCTCTGGCTCTGAGCAGAATTGATTAATAAGTAGATAGGTACATTTTTTCTATTTTCATTTCAAGGTGCATTATTTCCTAGAGCCACCAGAAATTTAATTTTAAATATGCAATATAATGGTAGGTTACAACAACCTAATATATTCTTATCAGTCAGTACAAATATGCTTCAATTCATTTAAGTTCCATTTTTCTAAGAATTTAGAAAAGTGATTATTGCCAAACAGACTATACCAAAACATCATCTTCAGGAAAATTAATAAAAGCCAAATTACTGAGTTTTCACTTCCTAGGGTTTAGCCTGACAAAAAATTCTAGTTAGCAGCAAACTTCTTGCTAAACAATATAATTTAATAAGGCTCAAAGAGCAGAAAATTAAATCATTTACACCAAATAAGCCTTTCACCAGTAAGATGAAGTTTATTTTATAAGCTCTTCATCTAAACATGCATCTATAATCAGCATGAGCGCTTGGTTATATTGCCAACTTGGCACTTTAAACAGAAAGTTTTGCTTCTGTGACTTGAAGGTTAAAAACTATTCTATAGTCCAAATCACTTATGGGAGGTCTCTAGCAGAGCTAAGTGATTTGACATCTTCTGCAGCTAGAAATTATATTCATACAGATAATTCATTAGCCTTATGTAATGAGCTAGTGTATTCATTTCGTTCATATTGATTCTTTCATGGCCTTGGACTATGGAAAAATAAATGTCAACCTCATTATATCATGAGATAACTGCTGCTTATTGACTGCTTACTTTATATATAGATACGTGTGTGTATATGCACATATATACACGCACATATATACACACATATACACCATATCTATGAATACATGTACATATATACAATTTAATTTTCTCAACAACCCTATTGTATAGGAATTAGTCATTATTTTAATTATCAGGTGGGGAAACTAAACTTAGTCACTAAATGGTAGATCTGAGACCAAGACCTCATTAGGTTAGCTTCAAAATCTATAATAGACTTCCCCATTTTCCTTCAGTGCTTCTCATTACGCATATTATGGGGTAGGTGGGGTTCTACGGTCTGGAGAGGGTTTAAGAGGTATAAAGAATGAGTAATAATATAGTTTGAAGAAAGTTTAAAATTTGTTTTGCTAGCAAGACAAATGTAATAAAACTATTAATAAAGAATACAATAATAGCTAAAAGCTTTTGGATTGGGCACTGTTCTAAATTCTTCACATGCAATTGACTTATTTCATCCTTATAACAACCAATTGGGTGAGTAGTAATTATTCCCATTTTACATAAGAATGTCAAAAGGCTATTAAGCAGTCAAGCTGGGATGTGAACACAAGCAGTCTGACACCAAAAGCTCTTATCCACTATGCTCAGAAAGGCCTTTGGAGGACTAACTGGAAAAAAAGAAGTCCCACTGGGTCAGAAAAGGATTCTCTGCCCAGCACAGGGGAGGATGATCACAGTAAGAATCAATCCCCCGACCCTCACTGCCCATTCTTATAGCGTTGGAGAGAATCCGGGGCAATGGGCACATTAGAGGAAGATTGCACAGGGAAGACAGTAGGACTGGTTCTTTTCTTCCGAGAAGCCAGATGTTGGCTGAGGCACAAGAGCTTCCTGGCCACCTCTGAGACTTGGCATACGCAGTGCAGTCTCAAGAAGGGTGTTTGAAGATGGGAACACAAGAGAGGATGATCGTGATAAGAATTAAGCCCCCCACGGCCTGTTCCTACAGCATTGGTGAGAATGCACCCCAAACTCACACGCCAGCTGGGAAAATAATAACACTAAGTGGTCTCCATGAATGAGGTTTGGAGGGTACAGTGTATATTACCGGAGAAATGTAGTACCTACCTCCTTGGGCCATTATGAGCATTAAATGAATTATTATTTGTAAAGTGCTAAGAAGAGGGTCTGACATATAGTAAGCTCTATATCAGTGTTTGTTCAATAAAATAAACAGATATCTACACTCAATGGACAGGCTTAATGTCTCAAATTCAACGTATCTTTCTCCTTCCCCACACTCACTATCTTATAATATTTAACCCTCATCATTCCTTGAGTGCAGCACAGCTTCTGTCTGGCTCCTGACTCCAGGGCGGAGGATGGGACTGGGGAAGGAGTCAGGCAGTCAGGAGAGACCGGACAAGCTCTTCTAATCTAAATAACAACACCGTGAACAAATCCTAACCACCAAGTGGACGTCACAATAATAAATATGCTGAGTTCAGAGGAGGTTGAGATATCTGTGGGCAAAGTTATGATGAATTTATAGAAGATGGAAGAAAGAATAGAATGAGCCGTGGAAAGGATGTGAAGAAGACATTTCAGATGACAGAAACAATGGCAGAGAGGGTGCAGAAGCTGGAAATACATACTGAGTCCAGAAATCATTGTTTTCCCCAAATTTCTGCTTCCTGAAACTGCTACCTCTTATATTGTTAGCTCAGGTCAGAAAATGTGCACTAATGTGTCAATGACATGAATACATTTACTTCCTAAAAACTATCATTTTCCATGGTCTTAAATTCAGCCTTTCCAATGTTCCCTTAGAATAATTTCTCTTTCATCTCAAAAACAAAATCTCTGTTTCTTAGCCTCAATTTTGATTTATTTTATTATGGTATGAATATTTCTAGTCCTTTTAGTTTCCTAGAATTTTGGTTCCATGTTTCCAGTCATTTTTAGGATAAAGAAATCATTTATAATTTTAAAATGTTTTATGTGTTATATAGTTTCTCTTTCAGGAGGAATAAAAACTATCATTTTTTTTTTTAATTTTGAAAATATGGTTTCCTTTTCCAAGTTTTTTCCCTGGGTACCTGTTCGTCACTTGGTTTCCTGCAGACGTAATAATAGAAGCACTTTACGTTCTCTGAGCTACCACAATTTAGGTAAAGCTGTTATGGATTTTATTATAGTCCATAGGAAAAAAAATAAGGCTCTTAGTGCTCTTTGGATTGCTTTTGCAATTTATAAAAAGGTCTGTAAAACAGCACTCTGAAAATGCTCTCACCTTCCACCATAGGCAATAAATGTCCACAGGGGAAATTTCTGTTGGCCTCATTGCAGATCCTAAGTCACTCAGTGTAAATGCCGCTCCCAAATGGGTTGTCACTGGTTAACTTGGATTCTCTTGTTCCTTTACAATGCTTTAAATTGTTCCTTTCTCTCTATCAATACACTTGGCTACTTAAGCTTTCAGAATTTTAACACTTTTAAATTTTGCATGACTTTCCAGAAAAATACAAACTGGTCTTCTGCTTTCTCCACTTCAGCAGTTTCCATGGATTGGTGTTAGGTTTCAAACAGGTCAAGGTTTCAAAAAAGGGATTTAAATCAATCCTCAGCGTTCCTCAAGTGGCTCCACCTTGGACGTGGTAGTAGAAAAAATGCAGTTCATCCTGGCGGCTCCTTGTCCTTCTCTGACTTTCTCCATTCTCACCTCCAAAATTGAAGTATGTTCTGTCATGTCAAGTTTATCTTTGTGTTATTACATCTCTTGATGACATTTTTAAACGTTTTGTTCCTTTTGAAACTGAATTTCAACATTTACACATGTCATTTTCTCTTTCCTCTAAAGGAGTTCTGATTGAGGGAGGTTTTGGGCCCTGGGGGAGGCTGGACTCATCCAAGTTCAATCAGATCCTCTCTGGGCTGGAGGCCTAGTTATTGACTGAAGCAGACTTTCAGTGTCCTCCTCACCAAATCCATTCTCCTCTTCCTCCAGGGCATTATCTAGAAACTAAATGTTATAGCCACCCTTGCAGCCAATTATGGCCATGTGACTCAATTTCTCACCAGTGAATGCAAGCAGAAGCAATGCATGCAACTTCTGCTTCACTTGGTTAACAGAAAACGATTTGCCCTGGACTTGTTTTATTATTTCTGTGTGCCAACCGGACATAGACATGCCTGACATGTAGCCTCTGCCTTCCACATAAGCCAGTACCCTCAGAAACGGAGGAAAATGCTGGAAGCAGCCGATGTCCCTGAATGACTATTTAGAGCAGAGCTGCCCTACAGCCTCAATCAGGTAGATTGTTGCAGGAGAGAAAAATAAGCTTCAGTCTGTCGCAAGCCACTGTGTATTGTACATTTGGGGCTTTTTGATTCAGCAGCTTATCTTTCACTCTGACTGTTCCTCTGAGCCAGGATAGATTTATTCCTTTCTCTCCCATATTATCCCATAAGGGATGCAAATGCCCCGTGGATGTGGCCTTTGCTACAATCATTCCACATATGATCCATTCAGTCAATGTTTAGTGAGCTCCTAGCTCACACAGCACTCTGGGCCAGGCATTGTGTAAGAAATGACAGTAGCCTTGCTTCTCAGAAAAGAGAGGAAACAGGCCCAATGGGCAGGACCACGAGACATCTCCTAAAGGATGCAGTGGAGGATGTGAGCTTCGTATATGCAAAAGATTTCACAAACAGAGATGAAGGAATGGAAATTTTTAGCAAAAGAGAATACACTAATAAAGAGACAGAGACAAAAAAATTCTTCAGCTTGGCTAAAGTATGAGGGACATGATGAGAATATGGAAGATAAAACAAAAAAGATACAGTTGGAGGCCATTTTTGCAGAAGTAGCGGATCAGGCAGAGTGTGAGAGCTTGGGATGGCAGGTTTTAGCTCAAGGACGAAAAACCTTTTTCCAAGTAGCATAATTCAGCCAGACGGAGGCAAATGCGCTTTTCCTCATTTTATTTGAAATGACTTCTGTTGCTGAACAACTGAAAGTTTTAACTTAATGAATTGCCAGGAAAATAGGAGACACTTTATAAATATTGATAGTAAAGCATTAATATTACTTTCACAGCTAGTGTAGACCATGCCACTGACTCAGTTACTGTTTCTATGAGAATGCAGACTTTTTCATATTGATTTTCTAGTATGATCTAGTATGATCCGTGAATTATAGGGGAAATGCTAAGCTGATTGAAATGTGTTTTAGAACTACATGAGTTTTAAATCTGTACATTTAGTGCTTGTTTTTCTTTCATTGGCCATACTATCAAATCAAAATGCACATCTACATGGTTCTAAACTAGCATACTTGGTTTTTCAGGTTGCATTTTTAGATATGTAAGTAAGAAGAATGTATGTATTTCCTATTTGTGTTTGGATTAAACCCAATGGTGATGGTTTCTTTTCTCTATCACTTTCCAAAACTTGTTTTTCTTTGTTATTCTGAGAAAGTAGCGTTGATGGGTTAGTGTTTCAAGTACACCTAGCATAAGACTCACAAAACCTTTTTGTCTACCTGAGTTACTGCACAATAATGAGAAGAATAAACACATAAGATGAACTTGAACTGACTATGTTAACAGTATTATGGGGAAGTGATGCCTCATTAAAAAAAATTTATCCAAAGATTATTCTTACTTCCACATTCCCTAATTTGTACCAATGAATTACCGTAAGTAAAAAGTGGAAAAAATTACAGACAATTTAGATAGATAGAGATGACAAAGACACAGAGAGAAAGAGAGAGAGGTTTTTCCTGAGTTGTATATAGGCTCACTGTGGCCAGAGACATAACATCTCCACCACCCCTGCCACCTGCACCCCTGGAAATTATGCAGCCTGTCTATTATTCTAGAGAAATATAGAATAAGAGATATGAAGGAACCGTGATACTAAAAATCACCAATGTCCTTCTCAGAGAAAAGGCTACTACTACTATATTTTGTTGTTGTTATTAACTCACTTTAATTTTAATTATTTTCCAAAAATGCTAATTCCTAATGCTTTACCTATCCACACAATATTAGAACCCTAACTGTGCTACTGTGCATACCCTTGCCATTGTCCTTGGAAATATCCCAGTTTTTCTCTTGCTACAGAAGAAAAATCACTCTTAACTCAACCTGTTGAGTTTTTATCTTTCCCTCCCTATTACTTACTTAAGCTAGTCTAATATTACTACTAGGCTAATGATCAAGTATAATTCATGATTGTTTTCATTAGCTATTTTCAGGTGATTTTTGTATCCCTACAAGCTCTCTTAGAATAAAGTCCCTATGTGCACATCTATCAATACGTAACCAGCTTGCTGGTAAGAACCACTATAACAGTGAGGTCAAACAGTTTTTCTTTGTTCCAGGCATCCTGTAAGAATAAATTTTAGGGCCAGGTGTGGTGGCTCCCAACTTTAATCCCAGCACTTTGGGAGGCTGATGCAGGAGGACTCCTGAGGGCAGAAGTTCAAGACCAGCCTGGGCAACATAGCCAGACCCCATCTTTACAAAAACTAAAAAAAATAAAAATAAAAATTAGCCAGGTATAGTGGCACATGGCTGCAGTCCCAGATACTTGGGAAGCTGAGGCAAGAGGATCGCTTGAGCCCAGGAATTCAAGTTCCAGTGAGCTATGATCACACCACTGCACTCCATCCTGGGTGACAGAGCAAGACCCTGTCTGAAAAAAAAAAAAAAAGAATAAGTTTTATATTTATTTTGCTCTAAATGACCTAACGCCTGGATTTTGCATAGCAACATCTGCTAAAATATATATATATATATATGACATTATGTGTCTTTCTTTCTACACTAGCATGTAAGCTTTCTGAAAAAAGGGAATTTTTTTCGTCCTGCTGTGTCCCCAGTGCCTAGAAAATTGTCTGACACTCAGGAAATATGTGTTGAATGAATGGATGAATGTTCTAGACCAGGAGTCCCCAACCTATGGTGAGTTGTATAATTAATTCATTCTGTATTACAAGGTAATAATAATAGAAATAAGGTGCACAATAAATGTAATATACTTGAATCATCCCAAAACTATCTCTACCGTTCCCAGTCCTTGGAAAAATTATCTTCCATGAAAACAGTCCCTGCTGCCAAAAAGGTTGGGGACCACTGTTCTAGACCAGAGGCAGCAATGTTCTGTGTCTTTTCTTTACCCAGGTTAAGTGCCCTGCTTTTGCATAGGGTCTTCAGAGTCTGTTGAACTCTGAGGCTGTCACTCTAGGAAAAAATGAAGGAGGCCAAGTTTCCTGCAGGGCATCCACTCTCCTTTGGTGCTCCTTTCCAGGGCTCTGACCCTGCTGTCAGGAGGAAAACTGTCTCACAAAGGAACAATTTATTAGCCATCATTTCAGAGAAAACTTATGAAGTAACTGCCATGCGTTGCAGGCACTATGCTAGTTCCTAGAGGTAATAATAACAAGATAGGGACTCTGCTCATCATCTGGTGACATGTGCTAGGGAGCACAGGAAAGGGAAAAATTACAAGACAACTGCCACGCGCTGTAAACACTCAGGCTACCCTCATAGACACTCATGTGACAAAGAATTTAGGCTTCCTGCCAATAACTGTGTGAGTGACACAACAAGGAAGTAGATCCTCCATCCCTAGTCAAGCTTTCAGTTACTGATGACCCTGGCAATTTCTTGACAGCAACCTAGAGAGAGACTCTGAGCCAGAATCACCCAGCCAAAGCTGTTCCCAAGTTCGTGACCCACAGAAACTGTAAGAAACCTGTGTTTGTTGTTTTAAGCCACTAAATTTGGGAGGTAATTTATTAGATAGCAATAGATAACTAACACAGACTTCAGTGAAAATGAACCTAAAAACGGGATGCTAAACATTGCTGATGGTAGCAAACATTTTCACCCAAAATGGGCGTTGTGGAAAGATTTCTCAGGATGTGCAGGCTGGTCATTATACAAAGCACAAATTGTGTGCACTGAGAGTACACAGCCACAAAGTTTCTCCTTGGTAACTGATCACAATTCCAGCCTGACATACTACTGATCTTCCAAAAAGCCAAGCAAAGAGGGTCTGATGAAGCAGGAAATTAAGAATGAGATTAATTTACTCAGCACTCAAGAGAAATTGGGCTGGCTGCACAAAGGACAATGTAAAATGTATGCACACCTCCAAAGGCATGTTAAATCTTTGACAAATAACTAGGCTAATTCTAAAATTCCAAACAAAATATACTGCCCTGACCCATTAACGTTCAAAATAAAATATATGTAATATAATATAATAAACAATCAAATATGCCTAAGAGAGGAAGAATAAGAGTTAAAACCTGGAAATATTTCCAACTAATGAGACTGATTTGTCGTTTGACTACTTCTGTTGTTTCTTGGCACCTTTAGGTTTCCCTGCCTCTCACTGTTCCCTTTCTTCTATTTCCATTAGAAATGACCCCACTTGGATTCTAATAATGAAGCATTAATACTTTCATCAGCAAGGATGTATTCTCCACTGAACTTGTATTATTATTTCCTTTCATAAAACATGTGCCAAAGTCCCAAATCTCTTGCTCTCTTTTGGCTTGGATCTGAGAGCAGCCTGGCTCCTGCAGCTTTTCTCTTTGACTCCTACCCTTCCTCCTCACCCTGGCTACATGATGACCTTTTGCCCACTGTCTGGCCTGAGAACCTGGTCCACAGTTAGTGCTAAATACATATTAGTTGCTTTGTCATGGCCATAACCATTAATATCATCATCATCATCATCATCACCTTCTATAGAAGTCCTGATTCCTTGTCTGGATTTCTGACCCTTTGCTCCCTAGCTGGTTATCTTTGGGGGGCAATCCTGTCTAATCTGTGGTATGGACTCAATTTTGTCTGCTCAGAAATACAGAACCTTTCTGACCATTCCCTATCTTAGCCAAATCAATTTCCCCGCACCCACCCATGCCTTCCTGAATCTTTGGTATCTATATTTCCTCTTTCCATAGAATCACAGCTTATTAGAGGTAGAAGGCACCTTAAAGATCATCGTGTTTAACCACTACATTTTATAGATGAGAAAAGTAAAATGTAGAATTAGTAGGTGGAATAATTAGAGGAACCTACTTTCCACTCTTCAACCCCAAGGCACCCTTCTCTATAACCATTATTCTTGGCCAGAGATGATTTTGACCCCCAGGCAACATTTCTGACTGTCACAACTTGGGGGTGGAGGTATGCTACCGGCATTTAGTGGTGTTTAGCAACATTCTTGTTCTCTATCCACATTTAACCCTACAACTGTAGATGCTGTGATATTGTGTAGGAGGGAAATGAGGTTAAGAAATTAACCCAAGACACTTAGCTAGTAAGTACAAAAGCCATCAATTCCAGGTCTATCTGGCTTTGAGACACAATCCACTCTCCACCCTGGTGTCTTTGTGAAAAGAAAAGAATTAACCTGCAGTGTCAGTATTATATTATATTAATTATATCATATCATATCATTTATATCATATTATATAGAATACTATTTTGCCATTTTTTAATTTTCCCAAAATTGGACCATTTGTAGTTCTATTGAATTTTGCAAATATAAATTTATCCCCAGGGGAAGAAAGAAAGCTACTACTGTCCTCACTTGACGTGAAAAGGAAGTGGCCTCAGTAAGCAGTGTGGGCCCTGGGCCAAGTCTCTGGAGGAGTGCTGCAGAGATTCACCAGCTCAGCACAGCAGAGAGGACAAGGACAGCTCTGGCAGCTGGAATAAGTTACCATATTTTGTTCTCATTTGAATCAGAACTACATGAGGAAAGAGAAATATTTCCTGGATTTGTATGTACTTTTCTCTCACAAGTATTTCCTTTGTAAGTTGATATACCCCCTGAGGCCTTCTACCAAAAAGGGCAGCCTTTCTGTGTGCCTTTGGACACAAGGCAGCTGGCACCAGGTCTGCAGAGCCCTGACAAGAGTGTGGAGGGACAGGAGCAGACAGAAAACAAAAATGAGAATCAAAATCTCCTAAGAAGATCTTTCAGAGTTTATCTTGTCAACCACCTGCAAGAAGAGATGGAGAAGCAAAGCAAAGCCCTTTGGTTTCTATGATGGTATTTTAACAGGACAATGTGACAGCTTCATTGCTGGTGCTCTGACATGTACTATGTTCAGACCCAGCAATCAGCATCCATATTCTCTGTCCAACCAGGGCCTGATGTTTTGTTAGTAATTCAAAGTGTATTTTTATAATTTTTTGCTCTATGCGCAATCTATACACACAGAGAAATCTGCAAAATCATAATAGCATTTTGATGGAATCATGTTGCCTCTCAGTAGAATCTGATTGGTAGTTTGGCTCCAATCCTTATAATTACTTGAGTGACTTGAGACCTAGAATAATCAGGGAGCCCATGGTCACTAATTACCATGAATAATACTTTGATAAATCACAGCTCCTTTATTCCTTCTCTTTCCTCAACACTATTTCTAACTTAGCACTGATATCTTTTCATTGCTTATTTGTTTGTATGAATGATTCTCCTAGAAGCTTGTAAACTCCTTGAAGAGAAGAACCATGCCCCATTTTTCTCTTTGTCCCCAGAGCCTAGTATAGTACCTGGCACAAATCAAATACTTAATAAGTATTGGTCAAGTTTTCTAAGGAATGAATAAAGAATTAATTGCATGAGTGAATGAATAAAATAACAAACCATGACCACTGGATTTCTCAGAAGGTCTTTGTCTGCCGTAAATAAGGACACAGAACCCACATTTTGCCACTATCAGAGCATCAGGGAATGAGGCAAGGGAGGAGTCTCTGTCACACCAGGAAGTTTTCTTTGGGAGTGAAAGCCAAGTAGCCACTGAATGCTATTCAGAGCTGTGAATCAAGATATCAACTTTCTAGGGCTGTATTTACTGCACACACAAGTTAGCTTGAATATTATAGTGCTGAAGAAGTATAAACTTGCCATCCCAAAACCTCAACAGGAACTGGAACAACCAATATTGTGCAAGCACAGTAAGTTCTGTGCCTTCTACCTTCCAAAGGTTAAATGCCTGTACCCTGGTGACAATGAACTGGATAACACCAGAATCCCTCCAAGCTCTGGCATTCTGTCACCACTAGGGCACTAGGCACCCCTACAGAACTCTAGAGATGCAATTGTAAAGTAACCTTACATCAGCATGTCCATTCTATTGAATGTGAAGTCTTCCTACGATAGGTGGCAAGTTGATTTTCTTCCTAGTCTCAGTTTTCTTGCCTGAAAAATGGAGATAATTAAGTGAGTTTATAGTATTTGGCAAAGAACCAGACACACACTAAATAAATGTTAACTGTTAAGCTTTATAATATAGTCCCTGATGCCAATGATGTAAGAAAAATGATTATTACAATATGCTAAGTGAACAAAGAGCTGTAAGTTCAGAATGCTGCAGGAACACAAGGAGAATACCAAATTCTTCGAGATGTTGCCTCATCTCAGACTTGGAGGATAATTAGGAGTTTGGGTGTAATTGATTAGAAAGCAGAGGAAGAGGGGACAACGTGGGCAACAGCACAGAGGTCAGAAACGTCATGGCACAGGCCAGACACAGCCAGCAGGTTGGTGTTGCTGGAGTGCAGGACTGGAGATAGGGCAAGAGAGGCAGGCAAAGGCGATTAGAATGGACTTTGTCCTGTGATGAGAGCCACTGAGCTATGTTAAAAAAAGAGTCACTTGACCATACCTGCATGCAGAAAGAAATTTCTTATAGCTGGGTAGAAGATGGTGACAATGTGGAACTTACCTGAGTCCTAGGAGGAAGGAGGAAGATTTTCTCTTTCCTCAGCTCCCTGACCTATGGCCCAGCTTGCAGCCCTCCCTAGCAAGCGCTCCTGAGAACAGACTGGCATCAGGACATCCTCTGGTCTACTATGCAGTCAGGCCATTCCCAACCATCCCACTTGCCCACACCCGGTTCTCTCTCTAGCCTTGTGTATTCCTCCCCTTATGATGCCTGAAGATCTCATGGTCAGAGCCTCCCCCCTGTTGCCATAGGTCCTTTCTCCCTGTCCTACCATCCCCATCTTTCAATAATCCTTTTGAATAAAGTCTTTCCTTAGTAAGTCCCAACATGGGTTTTATTTGACAATGGATTGGACAGGAGCAAGCCTGCAGACCACACAGGGACCACTGCGCTAGTCCAGTCCAAAGCGTCTAAAGTAGGACACTGACATGGTGTGGAGCAGAAAGAAATGCCTACCAGGCGATGTGGTGGGAAATGGATGGAGCTCTAGACAAGGGGGAGAAGGAGGAGGTGGGTCTTGCCTCGGTGCCCTTCCTGGGAGCGTGAGATCTCTCCCTGGAAGCCACATCAGAACTAACTGGTGCTCCCAACTGGTGCACCTACCGTGACCCTATATCATTGCAAATACAGTTTACAGTCATGTTTCTGTAACTGTCTCTTCTGTGCTCTGTGAGCTTCCTGAGAGCAGGGCTCATGATTAGTCACCTCTCTACTCTTAGCACCGAGCAGAGTGCCCTGTGTCCTAGAAATGGTCACTAAGTGTTCATGGAACAGAATTAGAGATTAATTCATAAATCTGATTCGTAATTTCTTAAGATATCCCTATGGGAACTGACCATGTGATTGGATGGTTGGAACTTCCAGCCTCAATTGGGGCTGAAGGTTGAGTTGATCACCAAGGGCCAATAATTTAATCAATCGTGCCTGTATAATGAAGCTCCAGTTTTTCCCCCATACAGCCTCCTTTAATCTTCACTAAAACTCTAAGAAACAGGTATAATTACTATCATCCTTATTTTACTAATGGGTGAACCAAGCCCAAAAGAAGTTAAGCAATTTTCAATAAAGAAGCAGAGCAGGGATTCAACCTTCTGTCGGACCCAGAGCTCAACGCTTAACCCCTACGTGCTATCACCTTCCCTCAATGTCAGACGTGGCTGTAGCAGCTCAGCATAGGAGGCACTGTTCATCTTTCCATAAAAAGGAAGATCTGAATAATTATATGTCAAAGAGAGAGAGATGATTAAAACAAGCAACAGAACTTAGTCTTTCAGGCAAATGCCAGAAAGACAAAAATGGTTTGAGAATGTGAATGCCACAGCTATGATTCAATAGAAACGCTGACTGTGTAAGATGAGATCATGATGGCCTTGACGTTCTGTGCTAACAATCATTCAGTGGAATAATTAACTTCCAAAGAATTGCAGCCAGCAGCACAGAGAAAACTGGAAAACCTCATTTTTGCACAAAAGTTTGCTGTTCAAAAACACTGTGTGCTTTTCCTTGGAACATTTTTGTATTTATACATCTAGAAAATGCAGAGATTTATAACAGTAGGCACCACATACTCTGGAGTTGATTGTCTGCAAGCGTGATGGCTTCTTAGGAACAATCCGGCAGCACTATGAGATGGGACCCTGAGAGCAACTAGCACTTCCACTGTGCCTGAGACATACTTAAATTCTTTTAGCTAAGACACATTCCAAACACATGGCCACCTGAGGGACTTAAACAAACACAAAACATGACCAACATGAGCCTTAGGACTAGCCAGTTTCCAGAAGAGAAAAGAGACACTTAAGAGCCAAGATGATCCTAAAATCACTCTAGACTGAATGGTTTCCTCCCAAGAAGCCTTGGACAGAGCACCAACCTCTCTGAGTCTGTTTTCTAATCTCTGAATGGGAGTAATACTACTTTTGTTTCTGGGAGTTTTAAGGATCAAAGTGATGGGTAAAAAGGACCGAGGTCAATGACTTGTACATAAGCATTGCTTAACCAATTTCAGTAGTTCTTCCTACTGTTACATAGGGTTTTGAACTAAATTTCAAATAATTAAGTTCATTCCTACAAAGTATCATCAATCAAAATTAGATATTCTCAATTCAATTTCCTTGGAGAATTTTTCATTCACATCTGAGAGATGTGGTGAGCACTGTGGAGGGGAGGGGCACGCTTGAAATGTATTTGGGGATGGGTATTAGGGGTCTCAATAGGGGGTAGGAAATCCTCTAAAACTAATTTATGTGAATAGCTGTACAACTTGGTAAATTTACTAATAACCATTTAATTGTACACTTAAAATGGAGTAAAGACATGATATGTAAATTACACTTCAATAAAGAAAATAAATAAATAAATAAAAATGTAATATCTTTATGAAAAACAAACAAAAAAATTTAACATGAGCTTGGATGGAGACAAACCACATCCATACCACAGTAGGTGGCATTTCTTGAACTCCTTCAATGGCTAGCTTTGTATAAAGAGCAATTCAAGCATAATTTTTATGAGCAAGTAAATTCAGTGAACATATATGAGCTAAAAGTTTACAAATAAACTTGTCATAGTTTCAAAATAAAAAAAAATTAGATATTCTCCAGTAAATATCCTGCAAATATAAAACAAGGATGATAGAACAATTGTGGACCAATCATGACATCTTCTCTGAGGAGGTGGGATTTGAGAGACCCAAATTTGAGCCCTGGAACTGAGAAGGCTTCGTGAGGTCACAGAAGCAGCAGGCCAGGCAGGAGGCTGGTGGAGTGTCCCAAATAGAGGTTGCACAAGATGATCAATTGAGCAAAGGGTGTGCAGTCCAGCATTCTAACTGTGCTCTGCCCATGAACCTCAGAAAAGGCCCTTAGTGCACCTCTGAATCCTCATCCATCACGAGTCTTGAAACTGCTCAGATCATTTGCAAATCAAATGTGTACACTGCTCTGCTTTACATGTGCTTTGGCAATTGTGGATGTTGTAACCGAGTTCTGACTTCCTCAAGATTCCAAAAAGTGCTCTTCTTGTTGGATTCCCTTTGTAGAATTTTTCTTAGAAAATTATCTTTCCTTCCTGGTTGAATAAGCAAATGAACAAAAAAAACCCACGCAAACAACATGACAAAGGCCTTCAATGTCACATTTGTCTGCCTCATCAGTACCAGGTTATGTTCATAATATCATTTACTGTATCTCCAGTTTGTCACTTTGTGATGGCACTCTGTAACGTTACAGCAGAGCCTGCAATGAAAAAAGATTAAAATCAACACAGTATTTGTAAATATATGTAAATCAAGCAATTGCTTACCAATAAAATAGCTGACCTTTCCTTTGCTATTCATTTATCTATAGTTATATAACCGCAGGTAGGTTTTTGTTTCAGGGAAAGAGCTGTGAAGCAGAGAACTTAACTTCCATCTTCCATCATCTTGAGCAATTTAAACAACCTCCTCTTTCACAGTTACTTTGATTGTGAACTAACACTTGATGATCATTTTGTGAACATAAAATGAAGTAGTATGATGGATTGGATTATGTCCCCTGAAAGATATATTGAAGTCCTAACCCCTACATAACTTTGAGTGTGACCTTATTTGAAGATAGGATCACTGGAGATGTAATTAGGTAAGATAAGGTCATACTGGAGTAGGATAGGCCCTTAATCCATATGATGGTGTTTTATGAGAAGAGGAGAGACAGACACCCAGGGAGAAGGCCACGTGATGATGGAAGTGAAGATTGAATTGCTGCAGCCTCAAGCCAAGAAACACCAAGGATGGACAGCAAGCCACCAGAAGCTGGGAAGAGACAAGGAAGGATTCTCTCCTACAGGTTTCAGAGAGAGTAGAACCTGTCAACACCTTAATTTCAGACTTCTAGCCACTAGAACTGTGACACAATAAATTTCTGTTGTGTTAAGCCACTCAGTCTGTGGTACGTTTTTACAGTAGCCCTAATAAGCTCATACAAGTAAGATGATAAAAGTTTCCAGAGATTTAGCCCTCTGAGAGAAAGGTCCAGTGGCACATTTACAAACATCAGGCCACGTGTCAGCAACAGAGCTCATGGATCAGGCACCATGACATGCACTTCACTGCATCATTTCATTAAATTATCACAACAATCAAATGATGTAGGAACTGTACTATTCATATCTTATAGCTAATAAAACCATGGCACAGACAGCTTACATGGCTCACTTGAGATCACATTGTCAGTAAATATAGTGTTGTGGGGACACCATGAAATTGCTTGCCCCTAAAGACTTCAAAATCTGGTAGATAAAAGCTAAAACATGCACACATTGAGTTAGTCATTTAATGGTTTTGTCTTGAATGTTGTTTTCCCCCTGAAAAATTAACTCAGGTTATTCAACAAGGGAATCAAGAGATTGAGACAGAGAGAACATGTAATTAATTAGGCAATGCCATCCTCAGCAGACCTAAAAAATATAAATACAAGCCTACCAGTTTCCCCATATAATCATCATGTATGAGAAGAATTCATTTTCATAATCCCCAGAGTCACATCAAATTTCTGACTTGAGGCGATTTTCTAAGTTAACATCATCCTTTTTCTTGAAACTTTCCAGTATTCTTCCTACGATTTTACATGGCTGGCCTGCTGCTTACCCAGGGAGTGTGCGTTCTGCACACAGTTGCCCCCTTCTGCCCTGTGTTCACCTTGGCGGTGAATGGGGACAGGCTGCATGGGAAAGATTTTCCCTCCCATAATAAATGTGAAGAGGTGCCCTTCACTCTTTTTACCAAAATACTAGCTGGCATATTTTGTTTTGTTTTTTCTTTGTTGTTAGAAATGTAAGATGTCTAGGGCTTTTTCCCTAGAGGCTATCATTGTGCTTGACTATGCTAAGCCAGGCTCTTAACCAATTTCTCCCCCTTCCTCTTACCCTCTTTAAAAAGAGGAAGAGGAAAGAGACAGAGATAAAAATCTGTTTTTGCCATTCTTACTAGCCATTTTCTTTTTCTTTTTTTTTTTTAGAGACAGGGTCTCTGTTGCCTGGGCTGGAGTGCAGTGATACAGTAATAGCTCGCTGCAACTTCAAATTCTTAGAGTTAAACAATCCTTCTGCTCCAGCCTCCTTAGTAGCTGGGACTATAGGTGCATACCTCCTCACCCAGCTAATGTTTAAACTTTTGTAGAGACAGAGTCTCACTATGTTGCCCAGGCTGGTCTCAAACTCCTGGCTTCAAGTGATCTTCCACCTTTGGCCTCCCAAAGTACTAGTATTACACACGTGAGCCACTGCACCCAGCCCACCAGCTATATTCTCTTAAATCTCTTCTACCACGACCTTTTTCATCCATGTTTTTCTTCTTACATAATTACAACTTTCTTTGAGTTTCCTAAGTCATGTAGTATAAGGATTTGTGATGGTTCTCCATTGATTTGTGTGTCTAGTTCATTTTTTTCTTTCATTTTCCTGATGACTAGAGTAGTGACCATTCCAAAGAAATTCCAGTCCTTTTGTTTCACAGTAACCACAATGCGATTTTCAAATCTCTTAATTATTACAAAAAGGAAAATTAAGACAAAACTACTTGTACTCAGATTATCTTAATGATTGCAAGGTCTCAGGGTGACAGATAAACAGAGCAGCTGTTGTTCATCAGCCATTGGAATTTCTGTGTAGATCCCAGCAAGGAAATTTTCAATATGGCCTCCCAAAACAACACTCATTTCTGATGTCTCTCAGGTTGAACAATGATTGATTCAGGCTCCATGGAGGAGGTTTTGGATTCTAACATGTGCTGAATACATCTTGAATGTTGGACCTTTTGTTAGCTAGTATTTATTGAGTATTTCCATGTGTTAGAAGCACTGAGCTAAGTATTTTACATGTGCTATCTCAATCTTCATGCAACTCCATGAAGTTAAATAATACCATTTTCACATCTGTTTCACAAATAAGGAAACTGAGGCCCTAAGGGATTAAACAGCTTACTCAAGGTGGAGCTAGTATTCAAACTCAGACAACTTAAAGCTAAACTTTTTGTTCTGAACTACTATACCACATTCCTACCTATCTCTTCCCAGAACTCTGCTAAGTAATCAGAACATCTGTTACTACATTTGAGATTCTCTTAATGGCCAAAGTAACAAACACAGTCATATTTATGCTAAATAGCTCTCTTCCTTATTTTCTAGAGTGGGAACCTCAGAAGGGAAGATTCCACCAGAGATATGCCAGCCAGGAAATGTATCTCCCAGGAAGTAGTTAATTGCCATGCTATTTTTTTAAATGTGAGCTGTTTTCCCATTACCATCCCTGAAAGATATCTTCCACATTTCTTAGCATGGCATGCAGGGCTCTTCACAGCCCAGCCACAGCCCCACCTCCCACCAATGCCCACCACCTGCCTCTACCCCATCCACACTCAACATCTCCCTGATCTTCAGGTAAGCCATGCTCCCTAGTATCTTCATGCCATTATGTGTACATTTCTTCTTCCTGAAATTCCCTTCCCTTTTTTCTGCCAAGTGGAGAGCCCCTACTCATCTTTCAGGACCTAATTTGATGTCACTTCCTCTCGATGGCCTTCTTGGACTCTCCTAGGCAGAGTTAATCACTCTCCTCCTCACTATCATACATTTCTATGACCATCACAATTATTGCTCTATTATAACTGTCTATCATAACTGTCTTTTCAATTGTCTATTGTCCCAAAAGCCTGTCAGCAAATATTGGCAACATGGCAAGCCATGACAGAAAACCGTGACAGCAATTGCTATTCCCTGCATTTCAATTTCCCTCTGTCAACACATGCCTCTCTATTTTTATGCTTCTGACACATAACTCTTATAGCCACTAGATTTCCCTACCTCAGGTTCAATCAACCAATCACCTTTTAAAATCCATTTATTTTTTAACTTCAAGTTCATCAACAACCACCTATGACTGGACATTCATTTACAACTTAATAGTTAGAACTCGGAAAGTCATTTTCTTGGCCAATAAAGAAATTTGTCCTGAGCTGTGTGGGTTTTGTGTGGAGCCAAATATATATTTTCAAATATTTTCCTAGTCCCAAAGAACCATTTCTCTTTGAATATAGCCATAGCTGTTAATTAGCAGAACAATTTCTTAAAAGAGCAAGATTCATTAAGGTCTTCACATAACAAATATTTAGAGTGCCTGCCAGGCACCGAGCACTGTGTAGGAATCTGAGGAAACAAGAGATTCATAGAGTTTACAGTCCAGAGGAAAAGAAAGACTTAGTAAACAATCACTCAAACAAGTATATAACTCCAATTGTGCAAATGCAATAGTGAATGGTACAGATACTATTGGCGGGGGAGGACACAGCAGAGACTAGGGATTCCCATTAAGTATGTCTCAGAAAATGACATTTAAATTAAGACAAAAAAGGTGAGCAACAGTCAACCAGGAGAAAAGTGGAGAAAATTTTCCAAAATAAGGGAGCAAGAAGTTGCTCAACTTTATATGGCCCAGTTGTGTATTTAGCTTAGCTCAGCATATAGACATGACTACTAGAATGCGGAGTTATTTTCCAAGACAGTGGACATAACTCATCTTTTATATTTATATTTAAAGAAAATATTCACAACATTTAACCACTCCTTGTTCAGTTGATCATTATTCAAGACAAATGATAGTTATGCCTGAAAGAATGTGGGAAAAATTATGGGAAAAGTGACAATAGAGGGCTAGACTGAGACTAGTGATTCTAATTGGGTCTTGGCTCTATGGAATCAACGAATCTCAGAACACATGTGGCCCATTGATATATGGAGGGTAGTGATGCCAAGGAGGTAGGAAGCCAAGGAGCTACAGAGAAGAAAGGAGTCCTAAGCAGAGAGAAGACCAGGATCAGATGCACAGAGCAAAGCGTCCTGTAAGTTGGAAGAAGAGCAAAGCAGGTGACACAGAGGGTGTGGCTCCTCAGAGGCCCTTTAAAAACTCCCAGCATGCCCCGTAAAAAGCCGTGGGGCTCAATGCACACATGTCTATGCTGGGCTTATTTGCCCTCTCTCTGCTCCAGACTCCTTGCTTGTCAGTTCCGTCAGTTTCTTTTTCTTCTGCCTTTGCTTACTGGCCATTTTTTGTTTGTTTTTTTGCTGGGCTGAGGGCCCTGCTCTGGTGTTTTGTTCTGACCCAGCACATCCTCAGGATGTCCTTTATAACAACTGTCCATCAGTTCCGTGTATTGCAGTTCGAGGTGAGAAAAGCCACAGCCCTGAGCACTGCACAGCTCCCTGGAATGATGCTGTAGTCAGACCCACAGGACTGGCCAGTAGGTAAATGGCACAGACACGCTGCTGTCTGATTATGAAGGACCTTGTTGTCACATGCAAAGGATTTTGCCTTCAGCCTTGGGCAGCCATCAGAGCAGGGGCAGCCTGCGATCAGATCTGGGTTTTAGAAAGCTACTTTGCACTGTGTGGATTTTCAGGGGAGAAGGTTAAAGCCAAGGAAATGAGTTAGAAGAGTTAAGTAATACAGATGAGATTGATAAAGGAAATGCAATAAAACGGGGATGCATTTCAGAGCTATCATGGAGTTAGATTTGACATGCCTTCGAGATCACCTAATGGAGAACAGTGGAGAAATCCAGCTGAAGATGGTTCCGAGGCTGCTGGCTTAGAAAACTGGGATGACTGCGATGCCAATAAGAAAGCAGGAAGAGGAGCAGGCTCATTCCAAAGGCAGATGCAGCACGGGAGAGCAGGATGACTCTCTCCAGCTGAATCACCGGCAGTGCCTTGGTTAATCTGATGCTGCCTGTGGGATCCTGCTCAATGTCTACGTGAATTTAGGAGGAGGGGTGTTTCTAAGGGATAGTTTTAAAATACAAATTTATATCACTGGATGAAAGATATCTCCATTATGATGATTCTCCTACTAGCAAATTCCCAAGGAATAAAACTCTTTTTAGAACAATTTCTATCTTAGCTTCATACATGTTGGAGGCCAGGAGGCCAGGATGTGGAAGGACTAGGGCTCTGAGAGGTAGGACACGGGAGCCGGGATGGCAGGAGGAGGACTGGTGACCCCTCGTGCCCTGTGTGGGTAGCAATAATGGAGGACATGTTGGCACCATTTCCAACACAATCTATGTGAGGCTCTTGCAGGTCTGGGAGCAGGGATCATACTCCAGGGGCTCACAGAGAGGCCATTGCCCAAACTGAGCTGGTCATGTCAGTAGGGATGGAGGTAGAATTCCCTGAGGGAGGCGCCTGCTTTTAAACCTGCCTTTTCAGCCAACCTGTACCCATAGGCAGGGTGGAATCCCAGGGAGCCACAGATTGCTTCATCTGGAAGCAGGGGGAAAAAAAAAGGCAAAGTAGCTGTCGGGCTGTTGGGGCCATACCTCCACAGTGGACAACATCCCATCTGGTTAGTGCAGCCTGGGGAGATGCTGGACCCCAGAGCTCACTCACCCAACAACAACCATTACTTACGTCATCTCCTTCTAATTTATCTTTCTTAATGCAAGGTTTCATTTTCAAATGGTAAAACTGGAATTCCAGTCCATATGGTGAACTGAGCTAGTGGGAAAAAAACATCCCACTCTCTCAAAAACAGGAAAATTCTGGATAACATGTAAGAATTGAATGTTTCAAAGGCATGTCAGTGTGCACAGGAGGGAAGAAACTTCTTAGGCACATTTTAAACAAAGCCAGAACTGGGTGCCAGAGCTGTGGGCAGAAGGAAAAACAGAGAGGCTGTCTAGCCTTTGAGCAGAACTGAGGCCTCAGGGCTAGATGTAAGCTTTGAATCTGTAAGAGGGTGATGGTCCCTTCCATATGGAGAGGGATGGGGCACTGAACTCAAAAATTTTCCTGTTTAAATCTGGGAGCTAGACTGGGCAACATAGCAAGACTCTTATCTCTACAAAAAAAATTAGAAAAATTAGCTGGGCACAGTGGCTTGCACCTGTAGTCCCAGCTACTTAGGAGGCTGAGGTGGGAGGATCACTTGAGCCCGGGAGTTTGAGGAGCTATGATGATGCCATTGTACTCCAGCCTGAGCGACAGAGTGAGATCTTGTCTCTAAAAAAATAAAATAAATTAAAAAATAAATCTGGGAGCCATGAAAGTCCCTAGAGCTAAGACTAGAACCTGACCCACCAGCCCTTTGGGCTCAGGGACACAGTGTAAGAGGGTGGGTGAAAGGAGATTCCTCTCTAAGAAATGAGAACATCAAATCCCCACCCTGCATTTGTGTGTGATCAGAGGTGGCACTGCCCACATGAGGCCCTACCCAAACTGAGAAATTATCATTACAATTGGTCAGCCCTGCAGAGGCAAATGTGAACTCACCCCATAAAGACACCTTTCCAACCCAGGGCACTAGTGGGATGTCCATGGAAAACAATTGTCGCTTGGATAAGCTCACATCCAAAAATTACAAACCTCTCCAAGAGAATTAGTGGCCATGGAGAAAACCAGAAGATGCAACAGATGTCAGGGGCTATTTCTCAAGAACTCCTGACCATAGAGCAATCAGAGATAAAGGAAGGCGCAATAACAAAGCTAACATTTATTGAGCACTTCCTTATACAAAATGCTATGCTTTGCATTTGTGATTTCATCTGTTGCTCACAGTAACCCTATGAGGAAGTATTACTACTACGTTTTATAAATGAGGAGCCTGAGGCACAGAAAGGCTAAGTAACCCACCCAAGATCACACACCTAGTAGTAACCAGTGGTATCCGGACGCAAACCAGGCCATCTGACTCCAGAACCTTCATCTTTCTTTAACTCCTGCACTAAATTTCTTCTCTAATGTGATCTGTAAAACAAGATCTAATGAAATAGAGCAGACAAAATAAAATAGAAATGTAGGAACAAAAGAACAGATTGAACAGCATTGAGAGGATTAACAAAGCTGGAGGATAGATTTGAGGAAATTCCCCAAAATATGACATGGAGTGATAAGGAAATGGAAAATAAAATATTTAGAAGATAAATGAAGGAGCTCCAACATTTCTTTAATAGAAGTAGCAGAAAGAGTGAATATGCATGGTAAGGGAAAGATATTTGAAGAGCAAATGAAGAAGGATTTTTCAGAATTAAATGTTAAAATTCACATTAAGATATACATTTCATCTTTGTCAATACATTAGTTTAATCACCTTGGCATTTATTAGCAATAGGATCTATTGCAAGTAACTAATTTCTCTGAGACTTAGTTTCCCCTACCATAAAAAATGAATCATGATAACTATTTCAAAAGTTCCCTTTGAAGACTAAATGATATTTATGTTTAGGAAGCACTTAGCTTTGTAATTGTGTTAAAATACGGGGGCACTCAATAATTGTACATTATTTAAATTAGCATTACTTAAATAATCAAATATTTTCCTATTATAATCCTATTTTTCTGATATGTTTTCTCTCCAATATTATCTATTCTTTTGGCAAAATTTTCCAAAAATAAAGAGACTGATTAGACTACGTCTTCTTCATTACTAGGAGTAATACTATCTTGACTTACAACTTCTACTGTCTTGGCATAGAGGATAGTGACTGTTTAATAAAGGTTGGGCCTGAAAATATTCAAAAACAGAATAATTTGCTATATGGTAGTAATATCTACATATAATTTTTAAATAGAAAATCTTTTTTGTAATCACCTAAAATGTATGTCTGTAATTCAGTTTTTGAAGAATATATGAATATACAAAAGTAAAAAATGTTGACTTTATAACCTGTACCCTTTCCTTAAATTTTTCAACCTTGAGCTTCAATTTGAACTAGTACCACTCTAGACAGCCAATATGCTGACATATGTATGTGTTATGGCTCCATCTAGTGTCAAATGGTTATTAATACAATCTGCTCTACTAGGAATAAACAGACGAATAAAACGTGTATAGGGATTTCATGAACCACCATTTGGAAGGGGTCACGCCTGCAACGCCAGGTTAGAAGTCCTTTGTCTGTGTGAACATGATGCTCTAAACACAATTCAAAACAATTACCTGTCGAGTCAATATGCTTTTTTCTATACCTGTGCATTTCCACCGTCCTGCACAGGTAGGAAATTAGGAGCTAAGTGCTTCCTAAGTCTCCTTCATCTCTGTGGCCACCACGAGGTATGCAGTGCCTGGAATAAGGCAGGTGCTAAGTAAATCTGAATGGATGACTAGAAATATCAACAATTTGGTAGACTAGCCCTGTCATTCAAAAGGAAAAATTTTGACATCCAAAATGATAAAGGTGAATATTTATAAAGAATAATCTCTGGCAGTAAACTATACAAAATCACTTCTTCTATAATTTGCTTTAATTGAGGCTTTCTGCATTTTGATCTTTTTTGAATTTTTTATGCAAATACTACACCATTTTATACAATCTACATTTTGATCTTGATGGCCTGATTGTGTGGTTGTCAAGGATCCTTATTCATAAAAAATGCCTCACATTTATATGGCACTTTAGAGAGAGGAATTGAGGTTAGAAATATTCAATGATAACATTGCCTAATCAGAAGTACATGCAGATCTCAGCTCTCTTAGCCTGCAACCTTAAACATGGAATACCCAGTTTCAAGAAGGAATAACTCACTCTCTTGCTTGTTTGTTTTGCAGGGATGGGAACAGTTTTCTTAATTGTAAATTGAACTGTCTTAGGTATTTCAACAAAATGGAATAAAAAATTGATATTTTCCCTCCTTGTGAGGAGTTGCCAGCTACTGGTGATGAGAGTTTTTACATTATCCCCTTATTTGATAAGAGCCCATTAAACACCAGCAACTTCCTCAAATTGAATAAAGCCGCTTGACTGCAGCTTCCCTAAAAGCATAACCACAGAATTTTAGTCAGAACAGTTGTAGGCACTACAGAGAAAAAATAAATGCAGTTTCCTTTCTTTAAGCAACATTATTTTTAATTTAATTTAATTAATTTATTTTTTTATTTAGAGACAGAGTCTCACTTTGTTGCCCAGGCTAGAGTGCCATGGCATCAGCCTAGCTCACAGCAACCTCAAACTCCTGGGCTCAAGCAATCCTCCTGCCTCAGCCTCCCAAGTAGCTGGGACTACAGGCATGTGCCACCATGCCCAGCTAATTTTAGTTTCTATATGTTTTT
>CAUYRT010090853.1:0-19771 GCA_963574885.1 Lepilemur ruficaudatus | reverse complement strand
GGGAAATCGTGCTGAATTCCAGCCCTGATACTACTGAGCCGTGAAATAAATCTCTTACCAAAAATTAAGTCTTTCTTCTCTGTTCCTTTTTTTTTTTTTTTCCGAGACAGAGTCTTGTTATTTCACCTTGGCTATAGTACCGCGGCGTCAGCCTAGCTCTCAGCAACCTCAAACTTCTGGGCTCAAGTGATCCTCTTGCCTCAGCCTCCCGAGTAGCTGGGACTACAGGCATGTGCCACCATGCCCGGCTAATTTTTTCTATATATATATTTTTAGTTGTCCAGCTAATTTCTTTCTATTTTTAGTAGAGACGGTCTCGCTCTTCCTCAGGCTTGTCTCAAACTCCTGACCTTGAGCGATCCACCTGCCTCGGCCTCCCAGAGTGCTAGGATTACCAGCATGAGCCACCGCGCCCGGCCCACACAAAAACTTTTACACAAATGTTCATAGCTGCTTTATCTATAACAGCCCAAAGATAAACACCCCAATGTCCATCACCAATACAAGAGAATGCTACTTATTCAGCAATAAAAAAAGAGAAAACTATGGATACAAAAGTAACATAGATGAATCTCAAAATAATTATTCTGGGTGAAAGAAGCCAGAAACAAAAGAGTACATATGGCATGTGTCCCTTAATAGAAAGTTTTAGAAAAGGGAAACTAATCCATAATGACACAAACAGATCCATTTCTCTGAGGGATGCAGAATGGAGGGAGGATGGATTGCAACAATCATAGGACAACATCTGAGATTGATGAAAACACTATGTATCTTTATTATGATGTTAATTTCATGGGTATATTCACTTTTCAAAATTCATTCAGTTATACACTTTAAACAGATGCAGTTATGTAAGTAAATTGCACTGCAATAAAGTTGTTTTAAAAAATGTGTTCAGTTTGTAGCTTTGTGGAATCTCAAGGTACCCTGAAGGGCAAGAGAACCCCTACTGTCTATCAGAATACCTTATTCCTTTCACTGTTGCTGTTGGGTTAGAAAAGAATTTTTGCTGACCTCCAAGCCCCAGCCCTCATTTGTATAAGACCTAAGTTCTCAACTAGCTATTTATGTAGTGTTGCGATAAACTCACTAGTTCAAAATGCCTTGATTTCCATCTTCACTATGTTCATTGCTTTTAGATTCCGCTAGTTTCCTCTGAAATGTCGAGACAGTGATTTTAAAATTATGCTTTTTTTCTACTTGATGCAGCAGTCCAAATTCCAAACCCAATCTAATTATAGATATGTGGTAAGGACAACCCAATCTCCCTCTGGCCAGAATGCATTGATCAAAAGTGAGGTTTCATGATTGTATTGCTTTTCTTAATTGCCTTGGATCAAGGGTCAGGAAGGAGATATGCACTTAGGGAGTAGAGGCAGCTTACATCATTTATCAGAATGACAACAGCCCGTAAATGGCTGATTCTTATTATATTTTCCAAGTGCAAGACTGGGGGTTGACAAGATATGTACATACTAAACAAAAAAAAAAAAATCCTTGCCTGCGCTTCTGATCTGGATAGGAACTTGGTCCAAAAGTGACTGTAAATGTACATAATCTGCCCTTTCTTTCCCCATTTTATTTTTTACTTGAATAGGAAAACTAAATTACTGGAATAGGAATCACATTTTGGCCAGCCCTGGAGAGGAGGCTTTCAGGGTATAGGAGTTTGATGGTACGTAAGGGAAGCAGTCTCTAGGATCGAAGATGTTATGACATCAACTAGCCATTTAGCCTCCTCTTTGGACTTCAATTTCCTCATCTACACAATTTCTAACATAACGTCAAACTTCAAAATACTCTGGCTCTTTGAATATACAAAAGTATTCTACTTTCCATCCTTAAGAGAAGACAGCTTGGATGTCAGTATTTGGTGGGCGAATGTAATATTTGGATTAGGTTGGATGGGAGTTCTTTGAAGCTGTATGTGGAGGTGAGAGGTGGAATATACTAATTTATACATAGACTTTGAAGTGCCCACTCTGCCCATAGCCCCTTTCTAAGCAAGAGCCTGGCACAGATGGTTTCTTGTCAATCAGGTTTGCTGTTTTGGGTTCCATTATCCTGCAATCCTAGCCACAGCTGATTAGATTGGGTGATTGGTGCCTTAGCCTGAAGCACTCCTTGAAACTTTAACATAAAGGAGGATAGTGACCTGGATGAAAATGGGTTCTTTGGGGAGTTTTTGTCTCCAGAACAATATAGAATCAGGAATTTTTGTAGACAGTATCTGCCCAAACAAGTCGTCTCTCAGATAATTTGAATTTGGGGCACAGAGTCTGCATCCAGTCCAGTCCTGGCAATAAGAAAGTGCAGGAGCTCCAGCATAAGGCTGAAGAGTCCAGGAACAGCAAAACCGCTGAAGCAGGGAACCAGAAAGTCTCACTCTTGAGAGTCACCAAGAACTATAACCCAAACAACATTCCATTTCCAGAAGACCTGGCACTGGGAAAGATATCCTTATCATAAGGGTTCCTTCTGCAAGGTGACCTTGGAAAGAGTCTATTTCCAGCAAATCGAGACCAGCTACACTACTTGTGTGTAAGCATTGTCTGGCTCTTTAAAATCATGTTATTTTAGACTTATTAGGCAGCATAGACACTATCTAATTTGCTCTGCTGTGTGAGAAATGAAGCCGAGATCTGAGGAGTTCCAGTAACTTCAAGAGCAACAAAGCTAATGAAAGACTTTCCACTCCTAGTTTCCACTGTGTCCTTCTCCTACTGCTCTTTAGTTACCTAGGACTTGTACCTTTGATCACAGCTACTCTGGGTCTCACATACGGAAAAAGACAGCAGAGGCAGTTACTCCATATCTGCAAGCCACAGGCAGGGGGCATCAGTGTGTGGTCGTCCTGTGGGAGTCACCCTGGGGGATCCCAGTGAGAAGGCAGGGAGTTCCCTGGCAGACCTGCGCATGCACTCGGTACCTAGGGTCTCCAGATAAACTCAGGGTGCCCAGTTACTGCACGGGACATGCTTGTGGTAAAAATTATTTGTTTATCTGAAATTCAAATTGAATTAGGTATCCTGTATTTTTGTTTGCTAATCTGGCAATCCTATCAGTACCACATGTTACAGACACTGGGGACCAGAGGACAGAGGGTCGTGAGGGCCAGAGGAGCAGAGGGAATTGGTCACTGGGAGCCCCAGGGAGCAGCCTGTAGCTCCCCTTTCAGGATTTCCTGAGCTTCCCAGTGTGGTGGGTCTGTAAACAGGAAACATGCATCAGCACAGCTGTGAGAAGAGTACCGCTAAGGGGCAAAATGCGATCAGAAGGTGTTGGCATTTGTGGCGCTCAAAACTCTGAGTCTGTAGAATTTAAATTGCTTTTAATCTTTCACAAAAGTGAGGATTTAATTGTAGCTTAGAATGTAATGAACAAAAATTAGTACTCTGCCTGAAGTCAAAAATCTTCCAAATGTAGTTCTGTATGCTGTTTGTCCTATTAGATGCCGGTCACCCTCAGTGGCCCAAACTCATAGAATCGTGTGTTTTCCTCCTGGTTTGCAGATAGCACCAGCTAAAAGCACAAATGTGAGATATGGCCTGTCATACCCGGTTTGTTTTAGCTCTCAGGCCATCTCATTTGTATTTGGGCCTTGTTCCAGATATGAGATTGCCGGCTGTAACTAGCCAGCGCTCAATTATTCATTGTGAAAAACACGGCTTTTTCGTTTCTGTGCATTCCTCGGCTTAGCTTCCCACCAACAGCTGTTAGCCCTCTGCCCTGTTGTTTCCACTCGGGGAGACCAGCTCCTCTTCATGGGAGCTGTGATGTCCTCAGTCTGACCTTCTCACAGGACTGCAAACCCCATTTTGTGTCAAAAATCATTACTCATAAATAAAAGTGCATTAGCATTAGCTGTGGCCAAAATCCATCTGGTCTCTTCCCTTCTGCGTAGGGTGATAAATTGGCTGCAGGGCAGGCAGGGCAGGGCAGGGTAGCGGTGAGGCGGTGTCACTGTGAGCCTCAGCTGTGTGTGTGCATGACGCCAAGCTCCTTGTCCAGACGGTGACCTGGGAGGTGCCCTCCCCCACCCCAAGCTCCTTGGCCACCAGGGGAAGGAAAAGCAGATTCTAAAGCAGGACAGTAAACCTCATGTTTGCCTGCATGTCTGCAAAGCATCCTAGATAAAGCAAGTAAGAAAGAATAGAGGGAAAAGCAATGAAAGATAACAGGATTTTAGAAACCATGCATACTGATGAGCGTGTGTGTGTGTGTGTGTGTGTGTGTGTATTTTTTCTTTTAGCTAATTACTGGAATGGCAAGGCATAAACACTTAAGAGAGCAATCATTTAAATAACAATAAACATCAGTGGAAAATGTCAAAGGGGTAAAAGAACAAAAATCCCAAAATGGAGGCCTGGGCAGGACAGGGTCTGGGGGAGAAGGGAGCTACCTGCCATCCACAGGCCTTTGCCCTGTGCCTACACTTCCCTTTCCCAGCGGCCTAGAGGTAGGTCTCCTGGGAACCTTCCACCGCAGCCCTTCTGTGACCTCATGTGCTCATTGTCTCAGCTACCAGAACGGAAAGCATAGGCAGCGGCCGCTGTTATTTCTGCAGCTGCTTATGGGATAGAGATCCTTCCTTGTCCTTAGCTTTTCCAGCTCTAATTTCGAATGGGATTGTTTTTTACCTACACCACTTTTCTATAGTGTTTTTAGTTCTTTGGAGTACTATGGTAAAAATGAAAGGAATTTTTTTCTTATTCCAGTAAGGACAAAAAGACAAGTCAGAAGCCTGAGTCTTCAGTTCCTGGTGCCTTCCTGAGAGCTTGGCTTTTGCCTTACATAAAACAAGGAGGACTGTCTGTGGGCGCACCAATCTGAGCTGAACACCCCTGGAAAGCACACAGCACACTAGAGACCAGGGGCTGGGAGCCAGAGCTGGAAAGGGCACAGCCTGACTTTAGCAATTACTTCTGCATTTTCCAAAAGACAGTTAAACCGGTTGGAAGCCAGGCATTGGAGAGTGGCCTCCTTGGCAAGGTTTCTTAAATCTACAGACGATGATGAGGGAGTGACGCACATTGTTTTTCATATTTTCTAATAAATTGCCAACAGAATTATTGCCGTGCCATTTTAAGTCATGGCATCTTTCCCCTGTTCACTGAGTTGCCTGGGGCAGACTGCAGCTGACCACTGAGAGCTGCTGGGCCTTCCTGTTGAACAAGTTGCGGGGCTGGTGTCCTGGAGCCAGTGGTGTTAAGGAACCCAAGGAGTCTCCCCCTGTCCCCTGTCTGGCGAGTATTGACGCCATAGCAGGCTAAGGCTCAGCAGAGACCCTCTGGGTAGAGGATGGACTGGCACCCAGACAGCTTACAAGGTGGACCCCATGCTGGAGGGGTGGGGAACAGAGAAAAGAGGCTTGGAAGAGGTAAAGGGAATTTGCAAACAGAGGTACAGAGATTAACCGGCTTGTACCCGAAGAGCTCCCAGCCAATCAGAGGCTGACTCCACTCTCCTCTCCACCAATCTGGGCTTGCACCACTACCTCCTCCTACCTCCAGCTCCTACCAATCAGAGCCAGGTTCCCCTCTCCTCTCCACCAATCAGGGTTGCAGATAAAGAATGATCTTGTCAAACCCCACATGGGTTCACCCATATCTTGTAGCTTGATGGGAAGTCTCTCCGTGGAAGAATGGGTCTGCAGGCCTTCATTGCTATGTTTCTATTGTCTATAGGAGGAAGGGGAGAGGGAAGAGCTAAGAGAGAGAAGGACAAGGCAGGGTAGGGCAATTTTTAGGGTTTAAATTTAATAGAGGTTTTTAAAAAGATTCCTGTGTGGGTCTCAAAAACGAAGTGCAGGGTAGAAGAAACGAGGCAGCTGGGAACCCTCCCTCCCCTCCTGCAGATGTGCTTGAAGCACATCTGTATCGGAAGGGCACAGATTCTCTGGGCTTTGTCTCCCCAACTGGTCTGCACTCTGGGCCACACGCGCGTATCTTACTCCTCTTGTTTTCTCCTTCCAGTCCTTTGGGGTGATGCTGCTTCAAAGGGTTTGGCTCCAGTCAAACCCTTTTTTTTTTTTTGTTGGGGGGTATAACCCCTCCCTGGCTCCCACATGTGCACATGAGTGTGCATGTGTGTGCGTGTGTATGTGCATGTGCTATGGGGCACATGTTTGTGTCACTCCACAATTTCCCGTGTTGAAACCCTCATCCCCACTGCGATGGTATTAGACGGGGCCTTTAGGAGGTGATTAGGTCAGAGGTGCAGCCCCCATGTGGGATTAGTGCCTGTATAAGAAGAGTCAGGGAAAGAGGGCTCCCTCCCTCCCCCCGGCCTCTGTTGGGTGAGGGAAGGCAAGAAGGTGGCCATCTGCAAACCAGGAAGAGAGCCCTCCCCAGAGAGCTTTCAATTTCTCTCTGCTCCCAAGAGGACAGATTAATGGAGGGCCCACCAGGCAGCTCCCCACTTCAACCGTCAATAAGGGCCTGGAACACACAGGAATAAACTGAAAACATGATTTCACTGTAACTCAGGGGTTCATGGCACTCCGTCCAGAGCAGGTAAAAGAAAATTGTTCCTAATCCCATTCAGTGAGTGGAATTTATTTCTCCTTGAAAAAAAAAGTTGAGGTGAGTGCTATTTATCCTTGAGTGAAAATAAGAGGGTTTGTGAGAGCTCTTCAGGGCAGTTTTGGAATTAGACACAGTGAGCACCCCACAGCTCTGGTACAGAACACCTACCTTCTCTCGTGCACACAGCTCCAGACTGTGTATGCCCAGCACCCAGGCTGGGCTATTTCAACACATGCTGGTTGAATGAGTAAACAACTCAATAACTATATGCCTGCATGGATGTATGCTGTTGTTTATTTTTCTATGTCTCCTGTACTAAATTGGAAGTTTCTTGAGGTCTGGAAGCCTAGCTGTTTTGCCTTTGTAACCTGCTCCCTGCCTTCCCAGTAGATGTTTACTAGCAATCATGACAGCCACCTTGCGGGCTGAGGGACTCTGAGATAGAGACCTTCCCTGGAAGTAGCTCCAGCTCCACTTCCCAAGGCAGCACCTCCTCTCCACCTCTCCCACCCCGCCCCTCCCCTCCCTACAGGCAGTCTCAGATGTTACCCCTATAAGCCTGTGGGGTCCCCAGAGCATCCTTCTCCAGGACTGCCTATGGCTTGGATGCATGTAATGAGCCTTCCTAATCACTAGAGAGTAGGTTTAACTTGAAACACAGATACGACTAATGGGTTCCATGACCTATGATTTATATTATACAAACCAAGACACTTCGGGGAGCCAATAGGGACCTTATTATAATTACACCAGGACAGTAGGTGTGAACAGGAGTGTCCCAGCCAAACTGGGATGGATGACCACCCTACTAATGGGTCCAAGGGTCTGAAAGAGAAAATGGATGTTTTGAGGGAGGTGGAAACCTTGTAAGTTTGGGAATAGAGCAATTCATTCATTTGCCCAGAAGTGCCTCTGGAGACCTTCCAAATAGCTCACAAGTGCCTGCGGGCTGCAGCAAGAAGAGTATTGTCTGTAAACACTGAATGTGTGGAATAAGCTTTTCTCAGAGGAATTCACAGCTCTTTGTGTTTGTTGTCTCCTATCTCCTCCTGTCCTCCCTGGGAGGGGAGCAAGGACATTGCAGACAGAGAGTGTGTGAGATTTCAGATTGTGCAGACACAATCCCCGGAGCTCTTGTGGAACACAGTACAATCTAGCAAAAGGTGTCCCAGATGACAGCTCAGAAGGCTGAGTGACACACTTGCCCCCTCGTGTGTACATGTGCGTGTGCCTACGAGGGCTGAGCCATGTGAGAGGCTGGGAGCTGAGTTTTCTCAGTGTGGCTGAAGCTCTGCACATGTGCGAATTCTGGGATCCTTACTGTCCCCGAATGGCAGATCCAGGAAGGAAATGGACCCTTAGAGGTCCAAAGCGCCATTTCCCATCTAAGTGCCTGACTCAGGCTCAGGGGATACTTTCCACCAGCCGGGATCCGGACTCAGTGTTTGCAGCTTGACTTCTCCCTCCATGGGAGGAGAAGCCCCCTACACACTCAGAGTGACCCCACTGTGGGCTATGTGGTGCGGGAAACACCTTTGACCTACTACAAAAAAAGTAGGGCTGAAACTGCAGAATCAAATTTTTAACTTAAAAAAAATTCAGGTTTAAACAACTTCAGAGGAATGCATAAGCAAAAACATCTCCTTACCTTACCACAGAAATGGTTTACATATACCTGTGGCTTTATTTAGTCCTTTTTCAAAATTTGAGATATAATTCCCAGACCATAAAATCTACCAATTTAAAGTGTACAATTCAGTGGGTTTTAGTATCTTAGTAGGTTCCCCCCCACAATCATAATCAGGGTATTTAAACATTTTTTGCTATTTTCCTCATTTTGCCTGATTTCATCCTCATGTTTCTATGTTTCCACGCAGTTGCCAAATCTATAATTTTAAATCAGAAGCATAATAGTCTGTCATGTATGTCACTATGTAACCATTCTTCATTCATTAGATGTTTGGGCTTTCTACCTTTCCTTCTTTAATTATTCTCTCTCTCTCCTTCTCCACCCCCCACCCAAGTGAAGACACACTGAGAATGAAAAAAAAAATATATGAGCAAAAAAATTTCAAAAATTAATACTTCCATAAATATTACTGTATAGATAGATTTTTTAAATTACTGACTTAGTAATATATTCAAAAGTTTTAAATTAGTGAATAAAGGGTGTGATTATTTTAAGGCTCTTATTTTATTGTTTTCTTCTAGAAAAGATTGAACCCTTGCAATAAACTAGAGATACCAGCAATGTTTGACATATCTGTATCCAACACCTGACCAGCAGTGGGTTTATTTATTTTTTGCCAATAAGCATAAAATTGTACACTGAAGGGCGCGGTGGCTCACGTCTGTAATCCTAGCACTTCCGGAGGCCGAGGCGGGTGGATCGCTCAAGGTCAGGAGTTCGAAACCAGCCTGAGCAAGAGCGAGACCCCATTTCTACTAAAAAAAAATAGAAAGACGTTAATTGGCCAACTAAAAATATATAGAAAAAATTAGCCGGGCATGGTGGCACATGCCTGTAGTCCCAGCTACTTGGCAGGCTGAGGCAGAAGGATTGCTTGAGCCCAGGAATTTGAGGTTGCTGTGAGCTAGGCTGATGCCACGGCACTCTAGCCAGGGCAACAGAGTGAGACTCTGTCTTAAAAAAAAAAAAATGGTACACTGAAGCAATTTTAAATTTAATTTCTTTAATAACCAGAGAGGTAGCAAACTTTCCCACTTAGTGATTTCAAGAATATAAAAGGAGTCTTCAAGTGGTAGAATTGCTATCGTCACATCACACTACTACACAATGACCTAAGGTGCCTTATTTCCATTAGATTCAAACCTAAACATGGCCAGGTGCGGTGGCTCACACCTGTAATCCTAGCACTCTGGGAGGTGAGGCGGGCAGATCACTCAAGGTCAGGAGTTCGAAACCAGCCTGAGCAAGACCTGTCTCTACTAAAAATAGAAAGAAAGGAATTAATTGGCCAACTAAAAATATATGGAAAAAATTAGCCAGGCGTGGTGGCACATGCCTGTAATCCCAGCTATTCAGGAGGCTGAGGCAGAAGGATTGCTTGAGCCCAGGAGTCTGAGGTTGCTGCTGGGAGCTAGGCTGACGCCACGGCACTCTAGCCCGGGCAACAGAGTGAGACTCTGTCTCAAAAAAAAAAAGCTAAACATAACACATAATTGTTGTTTAATACCTATTTGGTTGCTTTATGGCTTCTAAATCTGGATATTTCCCCAACAGAGTGTAATTATCTTAGGTATTGTGCAGCTTATCAGTTTATGAACTCTCAGCTCCAAATTCACTCTTTCGGACTACTTGGTGAAAATGAGGCACTGAAATTTTGTCAGTAGAGGGTGCTGGAGAGACACTGCAGAAGCAAAAGAGGTTTATTTGCCTCTGGTTCCAGTGTGCTCACTGGGCAGGTCCTGTGGCAGCCACAGCCCGCAGCACCCAGAAGACAGCACTCCCTGGCCCAGCCTCAGGCACCCCTCTGCGGCCAGTGTCATTCTATGGCAGAGTACCCCTCAGGATAGAGACAACCCCCCACGAACGGCTTTTCCTGGCATCTCAGAGGGTAGATTTCCAGAAACATTTGCCACAGGGCACCACAACAGCTTCTCTGCGATTTAGTGAATCGCAGCTGCACAGGTCTGGATCTCTGCCTTGTGTGGGGGTGAGGTGCTCTCTCTCAGCTCTATGGTTGGTTCTTACATTTGCTATTTCTATATTCACTGGAGTTCTCTTTGTTACTAGCCAATCCCTCATTGCTGTAATCCTCTGTTATAGTTAATAATTCTTTATGTTAATGCCAGGTGTGGTGGCTCACACTGTACTCCTAGCAATTTGGGAGGCTGAGGTGGGAGGATCATTTGAGGCCAGGAGTTTGAGACCAGCCTGGGCAACAGAGTGAGACCCTAGCCTCCCGAGTAGCTGGGACTACAAGCATGAGCCACCACACCTGGCTAATTTTTCTATTTTTTGTAGAGACAGGGTCTAGCTCTTGCACACGCTGGTCTCAAACTCCTGGCCTCAAGCAATCCTCCTGCCTTGGCCTCCCAAAGTACTAGAATTACAGGTGTGAGCCACCAACCCCCAGCCTCAGTACAAAAAATTTTTTAAAAATTAGCTGGGCTTGGTGGTGCATGCCTGTAGTACCAGCTACTTGGGAGGCTGAGGCAGGAGGATTGCTTGAGCCCGAGAGTTTAAGGCTGCAGTGAGCTATGATTGCACCACTGCACTCCAACTTGGGTAACAGAGTGAGACCCTGTCTCTAAAAAATAAAAATAATAATAATAATTCTTTATATTAAACTTTCTGTGTTCAAATTACTCTGTGATTTCTCTCTCCTGACTGAATTCAAACTGACACAGGTGTGCATTCCCTAGACGGAACAATATATTCAGCTACCATCTGAATACACATGAGACACAATTAGCTTTTTAGCTCCTTTACAACACCTGGCTATCTGAGAGCACACTTTGATGAAGTTGATGAGCCCTGGGCAGAGGACTCGCGTGTGCAGGGAGTAGCCCTTCTCCAGTCCACTCATGTGACCGTTGTGGGCTGCTCTGAGACTCAAATACTTGCCTCATGGCAAGAGGCCGAGGCGCAGGCAATTGTGCCCAGCTGAGGCCATCAGAACACACCTGGGATTTTTTCATACTGAAGCCAACTTCTCTCCCTTGAACTAAAGCGGAAAGAATATGAGAACGTGACTTCGGAACGCCCAGTGTCCCATCCCTTGTCAATGAGGAGCCTTAGAGATGAGAGATTCTGAGATAAGAGATGGCAAAACAGAGAGACTCCTAATGCCATCTTTGAGTCCCTGAATATTTTCAGACCAGTTTCAGTCCTTTCCATCTATATTGTGGAAAAAAATTAAAAATGAAAAAGTAAAATGAAGTGAAAAATAAACATATCTTATCTAACCTAGGTTGATTTAGGTTTCTGCCTCGGCAACAGAAAAGAGACTTAATGTAATATTTTATAGACCTCACCAGAGCCAATTCCTGATGCATTATTAGATTCTGTGTAGCCACAAAAGAGAAAAAGAAACATATCCAAGCCAGGCAGAAGAAAAACTTTGAGGCCTGTTTACCCAGGTTCAAGACAGTTTCTATTTTAAAAGAGCTCAGATCAGAATAAGTTCAGGTTGTCTTCTATGAAAGCTAAGATTTGACACCTCTGCTGGTTTCCATGACTACCATCAGCAGCTATGATCATGCCAAAACAAGAACCAGAGGATGTGATGATTTTACCTTTATTTTGTGGCCAGATTATTGCCAATTTTAAAAGAAAATGTTTAGTCCACTTAACCCCTGTCTCGTATCTGTAGTTTGCCCTTGCAACGTGGAAGGATTACCAAGAGGCAGAGAAAGGACTCCTTTGTCATTCTCCTGAGCTGGTGTTCTTTCTGCATGCATTTCTTCTGACACTGGTGAGATTACTTGGTGACCTAGTTCCAGTTACACAAGTTGTGCTATCAGGCTCCCTGGGGACAGTTGCTCAAAATAGCTCTGTGCATTTGTTTCACGGCTCTGTGGCAGCCTCACGTTGTTTTTTCCCAAAGAAGAGATTCCAAAGCCCAGGCCTTGACTGACAGTTTGCTCTTCTACATATGGGTCATAGGCTGTGGGTTTTGGGTTAGCACAGAGGACACAGAGGCATTTGTCTCTCAGGAACACCAAGTTTAGCTCCCAAAGCCTCTAGGACTCTTCTGCATTCTCCTTGCCTTCCTGCATCCTCCCCTAGAAAACAGGTATCCCAGGAATGTTGTATCTGGTGATGACACTGTTGCACGGGACACTGCATGCTTGGACAAGGAGCAGCGCTGTCCCCTTCTGACATCTTGCCTGAAACAAAGCCTTCTTCCAGATGCCCAGCTAGAAACCCCCAAGAACCTGAGGCTTTTCTTCAGCACATCAGAACTTATGACTGGACATGTGTACCACCTGAGGGCAGGGATGAGGTTTTATACCCACTCTATTCACTTGTTTATGTGCCTGCTTCATCCTAGACTCCCTCCTAGATATACTTTTTTTTTTTTTTTTTTTTTTGAGACCGAGTGTCACTCTGTTGCCCAGGCTAGAGTGCCGTGGCATCAGCCTAGCTCACAGCAACCTCAAACTCCTGGGCTCAAGCTATCCTCCTGCCTCAGCTTCCCGAGCAGCTGGGACTACAGGCATGTGCCACCATGCCCGGCTAATTTTTTCTATATATTTTTAGTTGGCCAATTAATTTCTTTCTATTTGTAGTAGAGACAGGCTCTCCCTCTTGCTCAGGCTAGTTTCAAACTCCTGACCTTGAGCGATCCACCCACCTCGGCCTCCCAGAGTGCTAGGATTACAGGCGTGAGCCACCGCGCCTGGCCCTAGATATACTTCTTGATTGAAGGAAGACAGCCAACTATTATTGAGCACCTATTATGTGCCAGGCCCTCTGTGAGGTGCTCGCATGTTTGTTATTACTTGGGAGGCACTATGGCAGAGTGCCCTGGGCAAGAGCTCCAGTATCAGAAAGACCTGGATTTAAATCTCAGCTCTCCCACTTACAGTATTAACTGTAGGAACCCTCCTCTCATATGTAACTTTCCTGAGCCACAGTTTCCTTATCTGTTGAGTGGGAATAATAATAAATAACCTCATAAGGTTGTTATGAGGACTAAATAAGGTAATGCATATAAAGCATGTTGTCTGGCACACAGTAAACATTCAATAAAGGTTAGCTATCATTATTAGCATTAGTATAGTCATAGTAGCCTCAGGATCACTCTAATCCCAGGAGCATCTCATATAGAGCACATTGCTATACAGAAAATTTAAATCCAGAAAAGGAAATGTTCCAGAATTTATAAGCCTGAACATAGTAGCTCCTGTAATAGTGGCTGGATTAACAAAAGTGCCGAGGTCTGAGTATCCTAGCCTCGGTGCTTGGCATGGAAATCTGTTTATTCTGTGCTTACTGTGGGCTCGCATGGTGCTAGGCAACATGATTCATGACCTTATAAAGTTTAAATTCTTGTTGTGGAGACAAGGCCAACAAACATAACATTAATAAGAAATACAAGACAGGATATATTGCTAAACCATATTTTTGGTAGCAAGCGCTATGTGAGTTAAGAGGGGAAAAGTAACAATAATGGAGCACCCACTCTGTCCTAGGCCGGGGATTGGAAACATCACCTTATTTAAGTTTTCACTGATTCCATGAGGTAGATTATATATACCCATATAAGAGATGAAGAAACTTTGATACAGTTACATTCAGTGACTTCACAATGCAGGACACACAATTAGTACGTGGCTAAGCCAGAACTTGAACATAGGCCTCCTGGCCCTTAAACCCTGCAGAAAACATCCATCCTCCCAAAGACAAGCAAGTATCATCAACCCCATCTTCTGGAAGAGGAAGGAGGAGGTCAGAAACGGTAAGTGACTTGTCCAAGGTCACTGAAATAGCAGCTGGCCAAGCTGGGGTCTACCCATCTCAGGATCTCAGGTGTTCCCTTTGCACCTGAGAGCCCGTCCTGGGCACGCCTTCTTGTAGTACAGGAGGACAAGCACCTGGCGCCTGTGAAGAAGTGGGCATCTTGGCTGTTGCCTTCAGCTGGTAAAGCAAGTAGGTCAGCCGCCCTGGGCCCCTCGTTTTACAGTTGAAGAAACGGAGGCCCAGAGTGCCTCATTCGAGGCCACGCTCCACCCTGTCAGCCCCACTCTTTTGCCTTGGCTTGGCTGTCCCTCACCTGAAGGGCTCCTCCCCACCCATATCCCCGCTCATCTGTGAAGCCCACCCACTCCTCAAGACCTGAACTTTCCCAGCCCCTGCAGCTCCGCCTGGGGGCCTGGTAGCTAAGGGAGCATGTGCTGTAAGGGAGCAGGTACTACGCCAATGTTCACCATGGAGCCTTTCCATTTCTTGGCCTCTGGTGGCACTCAGTAAATGTCTTTTGAACAGGTGGGAAAATTGGTGAATAAACCAGAGCACTAACAGACCCCGCGTGGGGACGTGCCGGGGACTTGCATGAGATGCCAGCCGCTCGCCCACGCCTGGAGGAAGCAAGAGCGTCGGCTCGGGCCTTGGCCCCGCGGCGCCACCTCGTGGTTGCTAGGAGGAACTGCATCAGGCTGGGCTCAGGGGCGCGTGTCAGGGGGCGACTAAGAGTAGGGGTGAGGGGCGCCCTCTAGGGAGCAGTCCTAGCATCTTGCCTATTTTTCCTGTCAACTTTATGGACGTACTCAACATCACTGAAGGACAATAATGCTGACAAGTGACCAGAAAGGATTTTCCCACACCCTGCCAAGAATCCAAACGGAAACTGCGCAATCAGGAAGTCTGCCTGTAGCTGGAGAAACAGGAGAGTCCTCCTGTTTCCTGGACAGTCCTCCTGTCTCCTCCTGGAGAAACAGGAAGTCCTCCGCACTTGTCATGCGAGTACACACATTCACAACGGCCTCACGGGCTCCACGTCCCCCAGGAATCGGAGAGCATGAGGCAGGCAGGGCCGGGGCGGGGACAGGGCCGCGGGGCGGGCAGAACAAGGCCCTGCAACTGGAGGTGAGGACGTCGCCCAGCAGAAAGAAGCTGCCTTCTCTCCAGGCACACTGAGAAGCTCGGGAAGTCACAAGGGAAACGCCTTTCTGACTCAACCCCAAAGTCAGTCCCTTCTTCCACTGCAGAGTCGGGGTCCCCACAGCCCCTTCCTAATCCAACCAGGATTCAAATCAGCCTAGCTCACAGCAACCTCAAACTCCTGGGCTCAAGCGATCCTCCTCCCTCAGCCTCCCAGGTAGCTGGGACTACAGGCATGCGCCACCATGCCCGGCTAATTTTTTCTTTATATTTTTAGTTGTCCAGCTAATTTCTTTTTATTTTTAGTAGAGACGGGGGGGGGGGTGTCTCGCTCTTGCTCAGGCTGGTCTCGAACTCCTGACCTTAAGCGATCTTCCCGCCTCGGCCTCCTCTAGTGCTAGGATTACAGACGTGAGCCACCGCACCCAGCCTCATGTTTATTTTTATCCTTGTTTAACTCACACGTACAAACAGACATGTGCAGTCTAATTTGGATGGCTTAGGTCTCAAGATAGCTAGCAAATGTGTTTGAGGGTGCTCACCTGGACCCTGCCAGCGACAGTTTCTCTGCCTTGGTTCCAACGTGCATTCCTGGGGAGGTAGAGAATTTTGCAGGAAATCGGTCTCCTAGAGTTGTGTGAGCCCAGGAGAACCGCAGCCACCCCTCATCGTCATGCCTGCCTGGTGCTCCAGGCAGGGCGATCAGAACGCATTCTGATACATCAATGACCAAGGACGCTCTCAGGGGCTAGATGATGCAAATATTTCTTCACTGTTCCCTGAGGTAACCTTTCACCCTGCACTTAGACCCCCATGGGTGGGCCCCAGAAAGCTTCCTCTCCTCGCTCTCTCTCCACGCTCCCGGCGTCACCTCCCCCAACCTTCCGCATTCCCGCCGGTGGGCGGCGCACTTCTGTTTGCCTCGGACCTTCAGCTGCTTCAGGGAGGAGCGCCAAAAAAAGCAGACACACCTCTTTCATATTAATATTGATTGCTAGATATTAGTAAGTGTTTTGCAATGCTTGAAGACCCCTATCCCACTGGGATCCCGTGTGCCTTCTGCTGTATACACACGAATCCTGGGTGCACCAGCCACGGAGAAGCAACTGTAAGAAAAGTGACAACTGTGGCTCTTAGTGCTTACGTTGTACCCTATGTCCCATGAACGTCCTTTATGCAGTAGTAGCACACTTGTAAGGCTGGCGGGACTCTCATACTTGGTAAAGGCTTCTGCCGGCCGAAAGATGCTTAGTCTGCTTGTGAGCATGATCTCGGGAAGAGAGCGAAACGGATTCGGCCTGTCTCCTAGTGAGCCGCACAGGGCTTGGGCTGGGGACGCTGCGGAGCACAGAGTCACGGACTGTTTGCAGCCACGACAGTGGGAAGAGTCATTATGAGAACGCCCAGGGGTGCTTTTATCCGGAAGTACACAAGCCAATCAAAACATGCAGCCTTTGGGCAACAGGCACCGCAGAGCACCGTCTAGCGACCCCGCGAGTGCTTTCCCTGAGGGAATCGACACCCGTCGCTCACAGAACTGAGGACGGGAAAGAGACCTAGACAGTAAAGCACAAAGTGCGGGGGGATAGTGTGTGGGCCTCAGACGTGGAAAACAGCGGCAGAGTACTCACCTTTAAGGTGAGTTTGATACCAATTAAATGAGATATTTGCTTTTTAAACGAAATGTCTTATGTTCATAAAGCAAAAGTGGCGACTAAATACTCCTCATTAATTTAGGAATCCTGGCCCTTCTTATGTGACACATTGTGTGCCCATGTATTTATCACTTTGTTTCATAAGTTGTATCATCTTTAGATGTGATGATAGAACATTTATTATGTGAAATGTCCTTGTTTGCAGTAATTTGTGGGCTTTTTTTCTTACTAGAATTTAGGGAAGATATTGTACAAACCAGTTTTATTGGGTTCAGAGAAAATATAGGAAAAAATTTAAATTCTTAAGAACTATTTTAAAAATGAAGTTTACATTTGTGTATGCGCCAGAGATAGAGACCAAAGGTATAAGAACTACGATGAAGAAAGGCCTCAAACCAGCAGAACTCACCATTTCCTGGAATATTCATAAATGCCAGACAGCCTAAAGGTATGTCCATGGCAAGCTGGGATCTGAATGAAACCAATGCTGGATTCCTTATGTGTCTCCACATATTCTTGGAAGGCAGAAATGGGAGTCACCATCAGGCAACCAACATGCAGTTTTCCCTTATGACTCTGAGTCACCTCATAGATGGAATTTGGAAACCTACATGTGCAGGCCACAGATGGCAACAGCAGCGTGTCTGACAGCTAGATGTGGGTGTATAATTTCCTGGAGTCAATACATGATTGAACAAGTATGTTTTATTAGAAGTAACACATTAATCCTCCTTCCTCATCTTGGAAAAATTTTAATTATCATAACAAAACTATCCAGATTATAAGAAATAACTACTATATTTGTGGTACAAAGATGTTTTAACTTTTGATGTCAATATGTATCCTGGATTATTTTGAAGCAATCCTGACATCCTATAATTTTATCTATAAAAAAAATTCACCATGTATCTCTAAAAGATAAGAATTTTAAAAATTTAACCTAATACCATCATCACACCTAAAAAATAACATTAATACTTTAATATCATCAGATATTCAGTGTTCAAATTGCTCCAATTGGCTCATCAATTTTTTCGGATGTCATGTCTTTAATATAAATTTTTAAAAATCTATTTGTTTCAATAAATGTTATTGGAATAATTGGATATTTGTATGGGGAAAATGAATCTTGATACACTACCTCACATCACTTAAAAAAAATTCAAGGTGAATCACAGACCTAAATATGGAAGGTAAATCAATCAAGTTTTGTTAATAGAAGAACACAGATTTGAGTGGGCAAATATTTCTTTGTTTTTGGCGAGTATTTCTTAAACAGAAAACAAAAGGCACTAACCTTAAAATAAAAGAATAATAAATTGAGCCTCATTAAAATTAACAAATTTGGTTCAGGCCAGTAGCAGTGGCTCATACCTATAATCCCAGCACTTGGGAGGCTGAGGCAGGAGAATCGCTTGAGGCCAGGAGTTTGAGACCAGCCTGGACAACATAGTGAGATCCCATCTCTACAAAAATAAAAAATGTTAGCTAGGTACTGTGGTGTGCACCTCTGGTCCTAGCTACTTGGGAGGCTAAGGCAAGGCATAACTTTAGACCAGGAGTTGGAGGCTACAGTGAGCTCTGACTGTGCCACTGCACTCCAGCCAGGGTGACAGAGCATGAGACTTCTCTAAAAAAGAAGAAAAGAGACAGAGAAATTTGGTTCAATGAAAGATACCATTAAGATGGTAGAAATGCAAGCCACAGACTCGGGGAAGACTTTTTGCATCCATATCTCTCACAAAGGATTCATAACAAGAATACATAAAAAACTCCTGCGAGTCCCTAAGAAAAGGACATACAACCCAGTTAAAAATTGGCAAAAACATTAAAATTACTTGATGGTCTGTGAAAAATACTAATGCCCATTGTACAGCCACTGTTATAATTTATCTAAGCAAAGATCATCAATGGATGCTAAAACCATTGAATTAGATATTCATACAGTCTCCAAGTATCTCTCCACAGATCATTTATCATTACAAAAGGAAAAAAGAACCTTAAAATGGAGAAATATGGCAGACACTGTGTTAATCAAGTGATTACACTTAACATCACCAGTAAGACCAAAAAGGTGGGGGGCGAGAGAATACTTGAACAGGTACCCCACAAAAGAAGATATCCAAATGACCAATAAACATATGAAAAGGTGATCTATATATTGATTACCAGGTAAATACAAATTAAAAACACAATGAAGTACCACTACATACCAACCTAGAATGGCTCAAAAATTAAAAGGACCAGCAATACCAAGTGTCAGTGAGGTTAGGAAGCAATTAGAACTTTCTCTCTTAAGTTAATAGTTGAAGTGTTAACTGAAACAGTCACTTTTGAAAACTACTTAGCAGTATCTACTAAAGCTAAATATACATATACCCTTTAATCTGGCAGTTTCACTCCTAGATATATATCCAAGAGAATGAGTACACATGAGCAGTAAGAAATCTGTTACACAGCAATAAAAATGAGGAATTACTGATACATGCAAAAACAAAGATGAATCTTACAGACATGTTGGGTGAAAGAGACCAGGTACAAAAGAATGCATATTGAATGATTCCATTTATATGAAGTTCAAGAAGTCAGAATAGTGGTTACTCTTGGAGAGGACATTGTTAAATGAAAAGGAGTACACGGAAATCCTCTGGGGTGCTGGGAACATCATGTATCTGAGCGGTGGTTACAGGGTGCATATATATATTAACATTCAATGATCTGTTCATTTAAGGTTAATGTACTTTAAAACTGTGCTATATCTAAGGCCGGGCACGGTAGCTCACGCCTGTAATCCTAGCACTCTGGGAGGCCGAGGCGGGAGGATTGCTCAAGGTCAGGAGTTTGAAACCAGCCTGAGCAAGAGCGAGACCCCATCTCTACTAAAAATAGAAAGAAATTAATTGGCCAACTAAAAATATAAAGAAAAAATTAGCCGGGCATGGTGGTGCATACCTGTAGTCCCAGCGACCTGGGAGGCTAAGGCAGAAGGATCGCTTCAGCCCAGGAGTTGGAGG